>JAJKLA010000056.1:0-184576 GCA_022432515.1 Hypoxylon sp. NC0597
TAAATAATAATATTAAAATATTTTAAAATAAATAATTAATTTACGAAATATTTTATTAATTTTAATAATTAATAATTAATAATTAATTTAATTATAATAAATATTTATTACTTTATAAATAAATAATATAAAATATATATAACGTTTTAAACGTTTATAACATTTATAAATAATTTTAAATTAATTATTAACTTTATTAATTATAAAGGTATAAGTGAAAAAATAAAACTTAAAAAGTTTTATATTAAATATTTTTCGTTTAATATAAACGAAAAGTCCTTTTAAATTTTTTAAGCTTTAATTTTTATATTAATTAAAGTTGTTAATTAATCATTATTACTTAGTTTTACTTTCTTTACATTAATTTAATATATTAAACGTATTAAATTTATTAAATTTATTAATTTTATTATTTTTTTAAAGAAAAATTTTATTAATTTATTTTAAATTAAAGTTTTAAAAATCTTTTTAATTTATAAAACAAAGGTTTAATTAATTAAAAAGTAATATAACTTAAAAAATACATCTTTAAAACTCTTAGTTTAAGCTCGCTAAGATAATAAAAACGCTACTAAGATCGACACTAAAAGTCTCTGCGATAAGAAAACTCGATAAGGATCAAGTAAACCTAAGCTTGCCTACTATATATACAAATAAAACAGCTAGAAATTTAAGTCAGCGGGGATAGCTCAGTTGGGAGAGCGTCAGACTGAAGATAACTTCACTCATAAATCTGAAGGTCGTGCGTTCGATCCGCACTCACCGCATCGCTTTTCTTTTTCGTGCTTTCTTCTTTTTTCTATAAGTGCGGTCGGGTGCGTAAGCTATCTTTGTGGCGACAGAAACAATCCCTCGGATTACTAACTCTTACATTAAGACTAGAGACAAAATTCAATTCCTACCCCATATTCGATCTTTTACCCCCCTCTTGTAAAATTTATCTTATATCCTCATGTCCTCATAGTGCACATTTCTTGCTATTTGTCCGCATCGCTACAATATCCCTCGCAATTTGCCTACTCTTAATATATCACTAATGCTGCTATGTCTATACTTTGGTCAGCAATGGTTGATACCGTCTTTTCCGGATTCTTAAATGAACCGTGGGGACAACCTGACAAAATCTGTCAACATATTTCATTGATCTGTTTACCGTGGTAGATAGAGTAAACGTACCACCGGCGATTCCGACCATTGAGTCAAATTGCTTGAAGATCCAGATCTCATCCTGTCGCTGCTTACCAACGTAGTAAAACTTATGGTGAGGACTGAAGTATAGAAGGGTATTCTCCCCTTCGTATCCAGGGTATATAAGGTCAGCTTTGACCTTGTCTTTCTCGTTGACACTGCGTACGTCGCATAACGCCAATGGCCAATCTTTCAACGGAGACCCTATGGGCCTCCAAACGCTGTGGGGGTCAGTCGCCGTCGCCCTTGACCTACAGTTTACTTACTTCAATATCTGACACCGACCACTGCAAATAGAATTAACCTCCAGAGGCCAGCTATCCTGAACTCTCTTCAATGCGCTGTCAGCTAAAGCATCTAGTTGCAAGCTCAGTTCTATTCCACATCATCGATTAAGGCGAGAGATAGAATAATTTACCGATATGTATCCCCAGTATCGGTCTACCTCAGCCTTACCCATCCCTTCCACTGATTTCATCTATTGTGCCCAGAGATCGATGCCTAAAATTGTAAAGACCTCTTGGACCCCAAGAAGATGCTCTAGGTACTTTGCCGTCTCTGGAGATATATCCCCTGGATTAGTTCTGGTAAACGAAAGTCTTTAGGGTTCATCGAGGTCTTGTGTCTAGCAACTTGGAAACCGTGTACATCCAATTCAAAAACGTCTTCGTAACCACGTATATTGGTAACAGGGACACCATCGTAGGGCTTCTTGAAATCGTAGAGTTTTAAGTCTCTGAGGAAGCCCATAGAAGCGTGGATTTGTTGTGATCGGGGAATATCGGATGTTGCATCATAACTGGGTTCCATGATGAAAAATGCTGTCGGAATACAGGAAGCTGCATTACCTGTGCCATTCACTCAGTGCAGCCCGTTAGAAGGGAAAAGTCTCTACTTTGAGGGCAATGTAAATATAATTGATGGAGTTGGCTCTGCTATATCACATACAAATGCCAAAACCACCCGGACTGCCTCGCATAGGTGGTGAAACAGATACGAAGCTGCCAGCGAGGTCTAGATGTGACGAAGCCACCTCGTGGGACACAATTCGGGTTACTGTTTCTTCCCGACGAGGGTAGTGACTTGGCCCGAAATTACTATTAGTTGATTCGAGCGTTGGAACAAGTCATTTGAACACAAACTGTCTTGAATAGGCCTATGGATGAGATTCCAAGCCACCTATTTGCTGCCGTAGCCTAGTCACATATTACCAATATACACGGTAACATTTGTGTATCATGGCTACGAATTCTTGGGTAATGGGGAGTATACGCTTCTGGAGGTTTCGTGCTCACTCCTTGATACATGCCTCTCGAGCATAGACAGGAGTAATTTCATCACCATGACAAGCTTGTCTTATGCCAACCGATCGAGCTATAAATATTATAGCTATCCGTGACCCTCACTACTCATGCATTTGCTTATAAGCTTATGATCCACGCAACTGTTATATCATCAACCTACTACATGCCCTAGCTCATCTCTAACACATATCCATAAACAATACGATGACCGACCCCACCAAGCATCAGCCATGAAGAGGGCTAACGCAGTTCGATCTGACATGTAACTTTAGGCGAGCTAAGTTGGAAGGTGGCATGTCTGGAGATCTCCTAGAGTCTCTGGTAGATGGGAATGATTTAGTTGACAAGCTCAAGGCGCTTACGGAGCACCAAAACAGTGGCAATGATGAGGAGGCTATTTGCTGCCCCTTCGAAGATCCTTCCTGTCTAGCGTCAATGAAGTCGCTACAAACCAGTTGATGTTACAAAAAGCCGAAGGGACGAAATATGCATGTGTCATTAGATTCGATGACATAACCGTTAATTATTAGGAGTTGTTGGAATAAAGGGTGGTGTGGCTGAAATTCAGGTGGCTGGGGTGTTTCGCCCCACCATACACACCTGTGTGTGGCATATATGTAGGTACCTAATGTACCTAGATAGGTACCTATTATCTACATCCTCCACATGCTCTCTTCGACTTAATCTTCTAATACAACGAAAATGACACTCATAACCTGCATCTATCTCAACAGGAGTTGCAGCATCGCTAACCTACAACCTCATTTTTAGCTATGATGTAAATAATTTTGAAAAGAAGCGTGAATTGATTGGAGCTGAACAATTGCTGGAAAAGGTGGCTAAAGCCTACAACCTTTCTATTTCTTGTCATTGCAGACGCAGCCATCTACAGCATGCTTCCGGTAAGAGAGGATAACACTGAACATAATCTTCAGAGTTGGAGAAACCACATGACGTAACGTAGCTTTATGCTTGTATCTTGAACAGGCTGGCTTCTATCATATTATCTTAACCCTAACCATGAGAGTGTGATCGCCCCCTTAATAGCGCCAACGAACCAGAGACTTGGCTGCACAGCGCCTGTGGCTTTAGATATCCATCCACCACATATGGCCCCCAGCAGCGTGAGCACGAAAGCCAAAGCTCTGCGATTGCGCTTCATATTTTCTCTAACCGGCTGTAGGATACGCTCGTCGCTCACCAGGTCACACAGCAGACTTGTGATTACCACTGTGGGCACCTCGCTGACACCTAGCCCGCGACTGTTCACAATCTGGCCCGCGGCTTGGAAGCTAAGTAGCGCCACCGGTGCGAGTTCAACGAAATCCACATCCGCCGGATCTCTCCGTGAAGGGTACGTACCGTCCACAATACCGGTCTGTATTATTGTGGCCGCGACAACAACACAGACTGTCTGGACGAGGAAAGAGAACAGAAGGGTTCTTCGCAGGCGTCCTCCACCGGTGAGTTTGTGCAGCCGAGAGAAGGCAAGGCATCCGATAGTAAAACAGCCAATCGAGCAAAGAGAGCGGGCCCATCCGAAAGGCTTGGTATTTTGCCCAGACGTACCGAGCGCAACGAAGACGGTGTTTCCTACCAAAAAGTTTAGAGACACGTCTACAAACTGGAGCTATATCACAGGAACGTCACGTCTTACCAGTTTGCATAGATACAAAAGTTCCGTAAGCTGGAAGCCATACGCGTTAGCACGGAGTCACTATACGTTATAGCGATATGTTTCTCTTACCATTATAGAGAGTCCCGTCAGTGAGACCGGTTGCGAAGCAGCAGGCAAGTAGAGGTATAGACCCCAAGCTGGGATTGATCTCCTCAGAGAGATACCTCAGAAAGCTACGACTCGAAGTGCCTGCTTGGGGGGCCTCGGGGTTGAGTGTGGCGTCAAGCTCGGCTTTCTCCTCGTCTGGCATGATGAAGTACGTTAATTCGCGGGCACGGGACAGATACCTGTTGATGGTGCGCGGAGGTCGTGCTTGATATCGAAGAATATAAGGGTAATATGGATATTGGATGTCAAACTTAGAGTCCAAGTATAAAGTTCGTAAATCGGAGACGAAGCTGGGTTGGTTTGGCAGGTCAGGCAGGTCAACCAGGTCTGAAATGGCTATGTGCCCGTCAACCCACATTCCGTGCGCGAATGGGAAAGGAGAAGCCTTTTTTTTCTTGGAAGTTCTTGGCTAACCACTAATGCATATGCAAGAAAGCTTCGGATATCTTAAATCCCTCATTCTTGCATGCAGCGTTCAAAGGGACCTCCAATGTGGTCCGTGATGTTGAAAAGGGCTGCCTGATGTTGAGCAACTCCGGAGCTGGGGTAATATAACGGTGGGCAAAGGGAAGAAAAGTCCGCGTATAGGACACCCGATGGCCCCGATAGACATGACAGGAAACAAGGTATCTGCGTCCATCTTTGGAAAAGGTTGTAAACGAACCTCACTGTTCGAATAACACGGTACGGCATCTACATGGTCGAGTGCAATCTCGCTACGAGTTTATTCCTACGGCGCCACCAGACATGACATCTAGGTACGCCAATGTAGCTAATGCAAAGGGAACCTTGTCTCGGACCAGCGCCGAGACCCTGAGGATCACAGTCCGACTACGGCGTTTATCTCGGGGCCGCTGAGGACTCGAGCTTGGCGGCAGTAACTCGCTCCCTTACGCCAGCTGAGTCCGACGGCGTTTAGCTCCGGGAGGCAAATCCGATAAGACAATTAGCCCCTGTCCAATGAGATCGCATCTTTGAAACCTGTAAAGGACGTATATGCTCCGCTTTCAGATGACAAGCCGTGGCGGCCAAGCAGGCCAACGTCCTCTGCCATACTACGTAACTCGAATGATAATTGTTATGATTGGATAACCCGGAGTGGTCCGGCCAAAAGGGTACAACAGGTAAGCGATCAACCTGCTGCTCTATTGACGCCGTCTTCATTACTTCTTCAAGACGCCGGGAATGTAGTTGCCATGCATCGACCTCCCGGGAGGCCCGGGGAGGCTTTGTGGCTTAACGTATATTTGACACGATGTGCACAGAAGGCCCGATGAAGATTATGACTGATCGAGTTTGTTGAGGATTCCTTCGCTTAGACCCTGAAAATGTATGGATCTAACTTGGCGCCAAGGTGACTGCTTATTCCCAAGAGTGCTTCAGCAACTAGGTTAGATATCCCCAACCCACGTCAAAACATTATCAGGGCCAAGCAATACTTGCATGACCACCGTGACAGCTTGACTATAATCTCTGTAAGGTTGCTATGAGGCCTCCCTTGATTCTAACCGGGAAATGCTCACTGTGGAACTGTATCGAGATGCTCTGCCCGCCAAGCGAGCCAAGTCCACTGAGAACATTCCTGAGGTCTGAAGACAACTTGTAAGCGATAGAATTACCGTGCCGCAAAATAAGCCTGCGATGGCGCGATGGGCACCAACGACATACCTGTATATGAAGTACCTAGTATGCTGGCCAATAAGAATGACTTCGATGAGCACATCCCTCACGCAGGCATGTAAGGGAAATAGGAAGATACCAAATATGAACGATCAACAGTCGTTCGATCCTGAAGATGAAGCTATCTCGATCCTCCACGTATCTGCACGTAATAGAGGTCGTCTAATGAAGCCCGGAGCTTGGCAGGTCTTGGATTCCAAAAACTGGTCGACGACACCATGCAGCAAAAGGATCATGTGAGGTTAAAATGATGACATCTTCTATGGCCCGCAGACAGAGGAATAAAGGAGGGGCGGATCACATGCAGTGATGTGGTAGTTAAGCAAATGTGAGCCTCCTGTGCCTTTTTACCACGGGCCACGGGTCTAGGCTACCTATTTGGTTACTAGGCCAGGTAGCTGAGGCTGCTTCTCCCGGCTCGGCCCGCTGCAAACTCCTATGCATATGTACTAGACTGATATAAGATCATCCAGTTAGAAATGGCAGAGACCTGGGGTGGTCTAACCCCTTTCAACATTAGCCAACTGTCAGCATATTGGGGATTTCCTTTCTCGGTTACCTGGCCGGTGAGCTTATATACACCTCTTATCATACTCGAGACGCTCGGAACAAGACGGGGCTGGAAAGCCACACGGCGTAGATCGTTGAGAAGCACCCCCCGGCGATCTTCTGACAGATCACTAGATAGATAAGAATTAAGCCACATTTTAATTACACGTTCCTGTATATTGAGTTACGCATATTCCGAGCTGCGAGGGAGCCACACGCTACACTGTCTATGATCTAATTGGCCAAATCGGCCTATAACATTCTGCAAGGAGCATGTACCAATGTTACGTTAGACTCTGATTGGTCACGCGTTAGTAAACATTATACCGTGCAGTCTACGTGTAGTTCAAGTCATAAGAAGAGTATCTGGAAACTATGATGCCCGCACCCTTCCCGACAACACAGATTAGATCGGTGGCAATATTGTCAAGCCCAGATGAAATATTGGGGGATCTAGACCATATTCTGTAACTGTGTGATGGAATTGTAGCAGGAAGCATATTGTAATCTAAGACATAGATATGGAAATTTGTGGCTGTTATCGGGGGATGGTTAAATTAGGTCTATACCATAGAAACGCCCTTTAGATTTAAGCCAATTGTAGTCGTAAACGAGAAGAGGTGGTGCAGTCTTTGCTCTCGTCTAGCAGGCCCCGACATGGCGCCTTCCGGGTGCCCCAGTCACACGAAGGAAGGTCGAAATTGCTGACCTATATGCAAGTACATGGGGTAAAGAGAGGCACAAATGCCAAGGGGGTGTTTGGGGATCATGTCTTGGTATAGTCATTAGCCGTATCTTTCCTAAAGTAATAATCCTCCCACCTACCAGGACCTGCAAGGGCATTAACTCACTTCATTCAACCAGGAAGAAACGTTGCTAATTCACCCTGGCGAGCAGCCTGTTGGGAGTAGCTGGCACTTTATGTACTACGTAACGAGGTATGTTACGATAATTCTCCTTTATTGACCGGTTGACTGCCGTGACTCTGAAAGGAAGACCATAGACGAGTAACAGATCGACTCTACCCAACTAATACCCCCTATCCACATTCCATGGGTAGAGACGTATTCAATTTTAGGAGTGTGGGAGTGGATGGTCAGTCCTATATCAAGTAACCATCCCGGTCTTGACCTAACTCTTCCCGTGTCGTGCCAGGAACTTTGGCATTTTCTTATCTACCTAGGTAGTCATTTGAAAGCTTCTTAGTATCTAATACGATTTAGGTAGGTAATCCGGAGTCCATGTCGTAAAAAGAATTGAGCGGATCGGGCCTGGTGTATGCAAAGTAGATTAAGGAGATTGCGTATCTAGAAGAGGTATTCCGGGTACTCTCATTGGCATCTCGGGCTAATGTTCTGCGAGTTGGACTACACACCATGGAGAAGGCTGTCAAGAGATGCATACACTATCAAGACCCACAGATCAAGTCCGGTGATGCTCGATATCGGCGACCTGGTCTTGTCTGACATGGGAAAGGGGTAAAGGTCACATATGCGCCAAGTCGGTGAGTGCTTACTGCAACGAAGGACTTTAACCTCCGGGATATCGGAGAAGCACTGTGCCAGAGCAGCTTGGATCGAAATCTTGAATTATTAATCTAATGATGAGGGGGTATCAGGGGCAGGAAAGAGTATAAATACCACATCATCCGATGGGTTCCCTAGCCGTTTGGATCTCATAACTATAGGCCCCTAAGCAGCATATCGATCCTGCATCTTATTATCAAGAAATCATCGTCTCACTAAGAAACTGATTGCTAGTCATGGCTCCCTCTGCAATTTTGTCTCCTGAACCCATCTCTAATGCTGAAAATGATTCTACCATAGTCTTCCAGACAACGGTGGACCTCGTCTCCAGCAAATTCCCCGAGAAGTTCAAGCCACTTCCTCTAGTTAATACAGTAGAGGTTCCGGAAGATGACAACATTGCGGTCCCAAAGCCACAACGCGTTTCGGTTATGCCATCTGTTGGGGATCACACGGCAGATCGGGCAGACGGGTCATCGCGGCTTAGTCGCATTGTTTCCGGCATTCTCGAACCAGCATCAGGGGCCAAGAAGCTTCGTAAGATGCTACTCGAAACTAATGAACTGATCATCTGCCCAGGCGTCTACGATGGGCTCTCCGCTCGTACGGCCATGGAGCTAGGCTTTAATGCTATGTATATGGTAAGTATACGCGGTTATATGACATCTTGAGAGCTTTAATCAACTAATGGAACGCGTATAGACTGGCGCAGGCACCACGGCCTCTCGCATTGGACAGCCAGATCTGGCCATAGCCCAGTTGGTAAGTAACATTGTGTTCCCTTCTCCAGCCCTTTCGGCTTATACTACGGGTTTCTACTCTCAAGACATTCTTAGGATATCTCGCTCCGAATTGAGAAAATATCAACTAATACCATTTTTACAGCATGAAATGAGGGAGAACGCTGAGATGATTGCAAACCTGGACCCATTTGGACCCCCTCTGATTGCTGACATGGACACGGGATACGGTGGTGAGACTCACAATGCCTTCTCATCTCTAAACACCCACTTTATGTTTTATGAGAGAAAGAGGTCGATTCTAACTTCTAAATACTTAAGGGCCTATCATGGTTGCTCGAACTGTAGAGCAATATATCCGCGCGGGTGTGGCGGGTGCCCATTTGGAAGACCAGGTAGGTCTCCGTTTCCTTTTATTTCTCCTTTTTTCGCAACCCGTCTACCCGCTTTCATGCCTAATTTATAGCTCCATCGATAATTCCCGGTAGAAATTCAACTCCTTGCTGCGGATGAAAACTCTTTGGAACTTGGATTTTCTTGGTCAATCACTTGCAAGTTGCTGATCCTCACCGGTGTCTAGGTTCTTACCAAACGATGCGGCCATCTGAGTGGTAAGAAGGTCGTGCCTCGTGAGGAGTATATCTCTCGTATTAGGGCAGCACATGCCGCCCGCGTGCGTCTGCAGTCCGATTTCGTGCTGATCGCGCGGACCGATGCCCTTCAGACTCTAGGATACGAAGAATGCATATCTCGGCTCCGGGCAGCCCGAGAGGAGGGTGCGGATGTTGGACTTCTGGAGGGTTTTACGTCCAAGGCTCAGGCAGCCCAGGCAGTCAAAGATCTGGCACCGTGGCCACTGCTGCTGAATTCAGTTGAGAATGGCAAAAGCCCCGTCATCACCGTTGACGAGGCCCGCGAAATGGGCTTCCGCATCATGATCTTCAGCTTTGCGACATTGGCACCAGCTTACGTTGCTATTCGTGAGACTCTCGCTCGACTGAAGAACGAAGGTGTAGTTGGAACTCCCAGCCACATCACACCTGTGAAACTTTTCGAGGTCTGTGGGCTTCAACATAGTATGGCGGTGGACACAAATGCTGGAGGCACATCTTTCGTGGGCGAATTGTGATATTTTAGTTAGGTAGTCTGTTGAATAGCTCTTCCTTCTTTAGTGTATACAATGACGAGTCTTTGAAGTATATGATATGATTTCTACTGTGTTGGTGGCCGATACAGGTGTGGTACTAGGGAGACCATATCCTTTTGACGTTATCTTAGAAGTCTTGATATATTATTATTTTCCTATGCGCTACGTAAAAATCACAAAATTGTCATGGGAGTCTAGTCCTCTCAAATAGAAGGCTTACAAGTTTCGGCATTGAAATTCTAATGCCAGGCAACTTCAACTTCATTTGTGGCAAGTGATTCTTATAAAAGATGTCTTCTAATTCACAGCATTGCAATGCTACCTAGAGGTCACGATACGACTTAGAAATTGCGGTCACTCGGAAGTTTGCTCCCCATGTAAATAGTATCCTATGATTAAAGAATGACTCAATCACTGCTAAGGTATTGTATACGAACTCTAGACTATGCGGGATAATAAAGAATGTTGGTATCGCTACGTCGCTGAGGTATATTTAAGTTCTTGGTTGAAATTGCTGATCAAGTTGACGCAGTGATTCTATCAAGTAGCGGCAGTTATTTCATAGCTCTGGTATCTAGATAATTGGTATTATATATGTATCCCTAAGTGCAAAAAGTTGATCAACTAAGAAGAAAATCAAAGAGAAATTGTAAGTGTAACTGGTCGTTGATAACATAAGGTTATAGCGTGCCCAGAATACACCTCGGCTTTCCTGACAGGGGCATGCTATTAATCATGAGTTGATTAGAGGCGAATTATCTGTGTAGAGGAATCTACGTACAAAGGCCTTTGACAATTCATACTCAATTATACCCGAGGGTAAAGATTTCGGCTTTGTCTCCTGGGCATTTACTGGCTGTTCCTAGTTTAATTATTTCATGCTCGTAAATATTTATGAGCTCGTTGTCAGCGAGAGCGTCTGCCCCTGTACAATCGATTGCGCCTCCGTGAACTGCTGATGAGTGCAGTGTTCTTACCCAAAAGAATTTGCGCCTTTGTCAGGGTCGATTGTGTCGTGTCGCCATACTATAGAATTATTGCGCCTGAGATGCCCTAAATCGAGTGTCTTCACATTGAATAATCACCAGGCGGCGTGAAAGTAGATAAAACGAGAGGCTCGGGGCAAAAAGGGGGAAGGGGCTGGTTCTAAATAGAAACTGGACACTGCCACACATTATCATTACCTCAACAGCAACAGCAGCTGTAACGTAACTTGGCGACGATGATAAAGACAAAATCAGTGTACACTCGGAGAGCAATTCGGGCTCAATCTCAATCCCAGTCTTTGTGACGTCTCACGAAGCAGAACCCTGGGTGTAGATAAGCGAGTTAGGTATACTTTAGACTCTGTACTGTAGTCGGACCGTAAGGACTGTATAATCTCTAGACATCAGAGACAGGGAACTTTATTTAGGCTGACCGGTGACCGAGAAAGGAACATAGAAAGTTGAAGAGACGCCATTTTTATGGTATCACTGATTTGTAAGTGGGTGTAGGCGGTTTGTAAGCCCTATTATGCACACATCGGGCGCTCGGTGTATCCCGCCTCTCAAGCGCCTGGGACTCTGCGCCAAGGCCGAGGAATATTGATGTTTATATACTATGCAAAAGGGATAGGAGTAAAGATACGAATAGTTGTGACAGCGCACTCCGGAAAAACGCCGCGTATCGGGGGGTTTCGGCCTGCCGTACTAAGTAAGTGAATTCTATATACTTGCCGCATGCGGGTGAGATTTGCAAGTTGAGTCGAAGTGTGTAAAAGGGTTGTTGAGCTAGTCTGACCTATTATACTATGTAAACACGGGACTGTCTAGCTGCTTAGGCGGGAAAATGATCGGCAATCACACAGCCTTTCCGTCCACATACATTAGGTACATTATACGTTCAGCTGTCAGCTTAGGGGCCCGTAAATGCCAATGATTCGCGCAAACACGTACATAAATGTGGTGACGGCCGGCGGCACTTGGCATTTAAAGCGACTAGGGTAGAACATGAGCTCAATGAACAAGGGGGTCATCAGTCGTGATGGTGGTCAGGGGGTGTGGGGGGTTTTGGAGATGTGGGGGGACAAAACGAAAAGCTGAGCTGCTCGCGTGTATAGAAGGTCTTTGAAATTCAAACACGGCTGCAATACGAGGAGAACCCGAAGTTGCGCGGTTACGGAAGCCTGATAATACGCCGTCAAAAGCACCGACACGACACGACATGAGCAGTAGCTAATGTAGGCATGCCATGATAATTCCCCTGAGCAAGTAAAATGAAACAGTCACATTCCGCATTCTGCTCACATCATGTGGGGAGATGGTGTCGCATTCTGGGGCATCATTCTCGTCTGACAGGCATTGCCATGTCTTCAAACCCACATTAGCTGCGGATGTGGTGAATATAGAGTTGGCGTATCGTATATCGTGCCCTAGGACTCGGAGATATGAGGTAATCCCTGCTCCCCAATCAACAAAGCTTGGTTGGACAGTTGGGGCTGCCGGTCCCCCTGCCCCTGCAGGTCTAAGAGTCAACAAGAAGGGGATATTCCGAATAAGGAAGGCCGTTATCACGTTCGACCACACTCTCTACAGCTCGTCCCTTAGCTCACCCCTCACAGCCTAACTCGAGGCTGACCGTCGCTTGGCACCAGTCTACTCAGTCTCTTTGTGTGCACTTAGCACTTAGCTGTCTTGGACAAAGCTTGCTCAACTATACTATTCGTCTATCATTGGTCATCTTCGCAATACAAGCATTCCGTAGCCAATTTCGCGGCACCTGAATAATCCCGAACTCCTGGATCTAAATCATGGCAGCTCGGAGCCGCCCCCGGCTTGGAGTAACACCATCGACCCCTAAGCAATCTATAATCTTCTCGAATCGACGATAATGAGCTTTACACGCCAACAAATGAGAAGGTTTAGCTCAACCAAGCCTTTTCTAGGAGGTGCTGCTGCGATCGGCATTCATCATGCATGCTGGTTTGGCCGGCTAGGGCAAGGAGTATCGTCACCTACTTGAAACCCTTACCTTGTACATGATTGTTTTTGAAATTCACATGAGAAGTTCACATGCTACTGGTCGTTGGCCAGCTTGTCCAACCACCAAATACCAACCCCGGTAAAGATCAGCTATCATGAATGGTGTTATGGCTTCGCATTCAACATCCATCATCCAGCGTACGGCCGCTCTCGTCGAATAGTGACCATGAATGTATATATAAAGGGCAATGGATCTTCCACCAGGGGCTTATTCTTTCTCTCTTCCATCCCATCCGAAGAGCTTCATTCTTGAGTAGAGCCGCCTCTAGACCCATTCGCCTTTATCTATTTCACAAAATGCGTACCGCCACCGCCCTTGCTTTGTTGCCTCTGGCACTCGCAGCGCCTTCAAAGAGGTCTGCTCCGGCTCCGGTCATCAAGCCTAGAGGAAGCCAGCTCATCGATGGGAAGTACATCGTCAAGCTAAAGGCTGATGCGCAGCCCGAGTCTCTCCAGAGCTCCATTCAGTCCGTTTCCAGCGATGCCGACTTTATCTACAACAACAACAAGTTCAAGGGCTTTGCCTCTAGCCTGTCGCCTGAAGAACTCGAGGCTCTGAAGAACAATGCCGACGTAAGATAAAACATTAGACGCTCCTCAGACTTGCTAATATTCTGACATCTATTTCTCAGGTCGACTACATCGAGCAGGATGCTGTTGTCACTATCAAGGCGACACAGCAGAACGCGGACTGGGGTCTTGCGCGCCTGTCGAATACCGAGCCTGGCAGCACTACTTACACCTACGACGACAGTGCTGGCGAAGGAACCTGTGCATATGTCATTGACACCGGCATTGAAGTAGACCATGAAGTATGTAACGGATGCGGGTTTCTCCGGCTTGGTAATGGTTAATTAACTTGATATAGGAATTCGAAGGCCGCGCCAAGTTCCTTCAGAACTTTGCCGACTCCGACGATACCGATGGCAACGGCCATGGCACGCACGTCGCTGGTACCATCGGTTCCAAGACGTACGGCGTTGCCAAGAAAACCTCGCTCTTCGCCGTTAAGGTTCTTGACGCCAGCGGTTCAGGCACCAAGTACGTCTCTCTTCACTCCCCATGGCTCATATTTGGGCAAGTAAATAGAAAGTTGGCTCACAGAGGGATACAGCTCCGGTGTCATTGCCGGCATGGACTTTGTCGCAAATGATGCATCGAGCCAGAATTGCCCTAAGGGTGTTGTTGTCAACATGTCTCTCGGCGGGTCTACTTCAAGCACCGTGAACGCGGCGGCTGCCGGCATTGTCGATGCTGGTCTGTTCCTTGCTGTCGCAGCTGGCAATGAAGCTTCCGACGCATCTACCTCGTCGCCAGCTTCTGAGAAGTCCGCCTGCACCGTTGGCGCAACTACCGATGAAGATGAGCTCGCTGAATACTCCAACTACGGCAGCCTCGTCGATATCCTCGCGCCCGGCACCGACATCAAGTCCACCTGGATCGGCGGTTCGACGAATACCATTTCCGGCACATCAAGTAAGTAATATTGAAAGTCCTTATCCCTTTTGACCTATTCTGGGAGGTGGAATTTTCTAGTCGAACTGACTGAGGGCTGTTGCTCCTGGGGCATGGCTACGGGTCTCAAACCCTTTCACACCCAAAGAAATAACTGCTGACTCTCGTTATTACAGTGGCTTCCCCTCACATTGCTGGTCTCGGTGCCTATTTCCTGGGACTTGATGCTTCCCCCGTGAGCTCGCTATGCGATTACATCGGACAGACTGCCCTCTCCGGTGTTATCTCCGGCGTACCTAGCGGTACTGCCAACTTGCTAGCTAACAACGGCGAGTCGTCGTAAACGACGATAACGATGACGGTTGGATGAGGTTTTACAAGGAGGTATGCTTGGTAGGACATTGTGTATCACTTAATCTTCCGGCATGAATGGTTGGCCTATGTTGAGGAGGCTTGTATATACTCTGAGCTAGTTGTCGATGGAATGGTCGCGGGTTATTTGATTATAGTAATATTCTTCTATATGTGATATATTACCATTGTATCCTTTGGTACTAAACTCTAACAGTTCCTTGCCTAAGTTCAGTAGACGTCTTGTGAAGATGGATATAACCATGACGAGTCAACTTATGTATCTACCTAAGTAATTACAAGATCCGTTGGGCTTAGGACGTCATGATGAGGTAGCAATACCTATCGAATATGCGGTACGACCGCGTCTGCTAGCTTATCGTGACGGTGTGTGTGTGTGTCCCGACTAGTTTGCATAGCCACATGGCATTTCTTGTCTTGCTGCTCTTCTTCTTCCTCTTCCCTTTTAAATCAAAATAATACGTATGCTGGCTCTTCTGACTGGGTGCATTGCCACAATACATCGACGGGGACTATTTCGGGGTCTTTCTATCGCCTATGATGAACACTGCTCCCTGCGACAGTGAATGCATTTTCACTGGATATTGGGTTTATTAGTGAACTGAGGCATTCCCTTCAAGGTTGGATTTACCAGTCGTCAGAAGTTATTCGATAGGGTTACATGAGATGCTGGACAAATACGTCGGAAAGTCCATTCTCATGTTGCTTTTATAGCCGCATATTTCCTCCTACTTCCCTAATAGGAGGAAAGAATTAGCAGTTGAATACATTTGCGGGTTCTAATTGAGTTCGTTGAAACCAATGTCACGTCGTAATAATGCCTCCATTCTTTAGACGCGCGTTGTTTCTCCCTTCCTCGTGCGTACTTCACCAGGGTTTATTTCTTCGTACCCCGTTATATTTATAATTGGAAGGCATCATACATGTTATGCGTCACATATGGCATAATAAGGGACCTGCCTTTTCAGGTCCCCAAACTTCCAATGTTAGAGGCTTCTATGCCGTATATGTATCATTTGTGTGCAAGCCATTGTCGTGGATCGAGTTAGAGGCGCCCTGTAGAACTATTGAAGTTCATCTATGTCAGGCAGCGAGTAAGTGTAGTATCTCGCAAGTTTAGGTATTGAATCATCTACCAGAATTCAAGCATTGGGAAGAAATGGACAATAGCTCAACCAGAAAGTGACGAGGCGGGTCTGGACGTGTGGGCATATCAATTGGCCACATATTAGTGAAGTTTGACCGACTTTCCTTGAATGTCGAATCCAGATCCTCGGAATTTCATTGAAAGCCCCTAGATATTGTCAACAGCGGGCTATACAAATAGTGTACCAATTGCGTCGCATGATTATGAAGATATAGTAGGACATACATGTGCCGATGCTACATTTTCAAGAGCTTTGGTGTCTTATAACCGCGTGTTTGCCACCAGTTTATAGTTGAGATGCATGCCATTCTTAATGAACGTTGAGGGTAAGAAGGCAGAAGCATGGGAGTAACGCCATATCACCTAAGTAGGTAATCTGATACTTAGACTTATGGGGATCACTCGGTGTGTCTTGAGAATATGAAAATTTTAGGACTATAATATTGGCTTCGTTTCCTTTGAAATAATGATAATCTGTATGACTTAACGGTTAGCTTGTCGGTTGACCACTCGTCTTGTATACGCACTTATATACTCTCTTAAAGCTTACTTCCGTGTTCATGATTTATTCCACGTAATAAATGAATGCTACTTTCAAATTAACAACCACCGGCATGTGCTATACTTTTGTCGAAAAGGTGGTTACGAGTTCGGGAAAGAGTAGTATATATCTTGAACTTGATTAACTAACGGAGACATCGTGTGAATTTGGCCCCGTGGTGCAACAGTAGCGCGTTCGACTCGAGATCGAATGGTTATCCGCTGTGAGTATTCCTTTCGAGTTTTAGCAATTTCTTTTCTAACAAGGACCTAGCAAATCGGGTCGGGTTAAGCACATCCGAATAGCCTATACTGTATACCTATATGGTTTTTTTTGATCCCTTATGATCCAGTTTTATAAGCCCGTCTAATGCTGATTGGGACAAGTGCCATCCTATTCGAGTATATGATACGTAGCCCTCTGCGTTTTTGGCTTTGAAAAAGGGTTGTATAACTCTCTCCTCGGATCTAGTCAGGCTACATTGTGTAACCTAGCTGCTTTGTGATTATCTTATATCATTGGTAAGATGTGCCAGTTGCGAACGTTTTGGTCTGAGGTAAATCTTATAAAATTTTATGTTTCTTGCTGTTAAGATATTAAGATACTGAAATAACTACCTAACCTATCGTGCGTCCTTCTTAAAGCTTCTGGCCGATCGTACTCCACACCGTCAAGTCGGCAGCATACATCGTTTATGTGGCGCGAATTATCTAATCATTCTAATGGGGTATTTGGGAATGAGATCAACGATGGCGGGAAACCAAACGACGCAAGGTTTAATAGAAATTTTCCTCGTAGGCTGGTCCCGAGCTTAGCAATTGAAATATTAGGAATCGACGTGCTTGTCGTCTCGCAGCTTTTGATGGTTATCAGTATTCCGGGGTTGAGAATTGTGTATTGTGAAGAAAGCAGGGCCGAGGGGGACCTCGAACATTATAAGTCTTTTGTCTGTCCCTATTAAAACGCTATCTTTTTGTTATCCACATATTTCATACTCTTATAAAAGATCCATTTTCGGAATACTCTGCGTTGATAGGTAACTTGAGATTTATCTACCTGGGGTATGTATCCAGGTAGGTAGGTATAAAATCAGAGGGCGATCTAGACCCATGCGCCTGGGTAGAGATACCAACTGACCTTCCAAAAACGTCAAAGTCAAAGATTGCGTGACTATGTAAGGGTAAACAAGTAAAGAGGTGATTTCAAAGCCATTTACTACCTAGGTATGTATACTACCTCAAGTACAACGCAATTAATGTAATTTCCGGCCTGTTGCAACCGACAACTCCAATTGGGTGCAAGAACGCGGGCGGACCAGGGCCTTGGTTCACCGGCCTGTTGATCCTTGCTCTCAGTCAGCACTATGTAGGTACGAGATAGCGTGCTGTCGTACATAAATATATAGTGCTACGAGCACCATTTGGGGGATTCTCTCCAGGATCGGTCCTACCTGTCCTGATTCTTCTGGCTTTTCTCGTACGTGTAGCCATGGTCAGCTTCTTCGTTGCTTTTTCGGCGCTCCTCGCTGCCCAAGCTGGGCTTGCGAACCCCGTGGGGTCACGTACACCGTACCGCGTTAAGGATTCACACCACGTTCCTCGGGGCTGGAGGCGTGTTCGTCGTGCGCCCGCCGATCATGTCATTGATCTTCAGATCGGTGTCAAACAGAGCAATTTCGCGGAACTAGAAAGGCATTTGTACGAAGGTATGAGAAACATTGTAGCTAAGTAATAAAATGCAAATAAATATCTAACCTTGGCCGTTTAGTTTCGGATCCGGACCACCCTCGCTATGGCCAACACCTTTCTGCAGATGAGGTGAAGGAGCTGGTCAAACCGACAGACGAGACGCTTGATCTTGTCCATGAGTGGCTGGAAGCCAATGGCATCACCCCCTCGGGATACAGCTCAGCTAAAGACTGGATCATGGTATCTCTTCCAGTCGGGACGGTTGAACGCCTTCTCGACACCGAGTACCATATTTATGAGCACAAAGACGGCGGTCTTGTCGCTCGGACCCCGAAGTGGTCTCTTCCACTTCATCTTCATGAGAGGATCGACACGATCCAGCCCACCAATTCATTCTTCCGCGCTCGTGCCGAGAAGTTTGACCACATTGAAGCGCCAGTGTACATTGATCCCAAATATACGCCTCCTACTAACGAGACGCTGAACGCAGTCTGCAACGTGAGCTCCGTCACGCCAGAATGCTTCCAGACTCTTTACTCTACCAAGGGCTACAAGACTCACGCTTGCGGCAAGAACAAGGTTGGATTCAATAACTATCTCGGCGAGCACCCTATACGAACAGATGCAGAGCTGTTCCTCGCCAAGTACCGACCAGAGGCAGTTTCGAGTGCGCGGGACTTCCCGCAGATCTCTATCGCAAATGGGCCTGGCGACTATGCTTTAACGCCCGAGGAAATTGAGACAGGCACTTCCAAGGAAGCGAACTTGGATGTGCAAGCTATCGCTGGGATCAGTTGGAAGAGTAGGTTATTCAAATATGTGATTTTAAACCGAACGTCCTAAAGCGCAAGCAAGGACATTGAAAAGCTATCCCTTAGAAGGCACTCTTTAACTGACGTGTGCCCGGAATAGCCCCAATCATTAGTTACTCGACAGGTGGTAGCCCGCCGTTCATCCCATCGCAAAGCACCCCGGACAATACCAATGAGCCTTATCTCGTATGGGTAAACTATCTTCTCAATCAGACGTCTTTTCCTCAGGTAATTAGGTATGTACACAGCCCAATGCTGTCTTTGTTTCTCACCTCCCTTTCAGAATCCTATCGTTGATGGAAGCTAATATGCCTGTAGTATGTCATATTCCGAACCTACCTTCGCTACGGAGCATGGACGCGCTCTGGAAGAGAAGACTCTGAGTCTTTGCGAGAGTTACTAACCTATTTTAGCGACATCTTATGCCGATGACGAGCAGACTGTTCCAGAATCGTATGCTCGACGTGTCTGCCAGCAGTTTGCCCAGGTCGGCGCTCGTGGTACCTCGCTACTTTTCTCTAGCGGAGACAGTGGCGTCGGTCCGTATGGAGACTGTATTAGTAACGATGGGAAGAACACGACAAAGTTTCTTCCTGAGTTCCCACCTAGCTGCCCCTACGTAACTGCGGTTGGCGCCACGATGAACTTCGAGCCCGAAGTAGTAGCATATCGACCAGCGTTCGTTGGGCCTGATGGGGTCGCTCATGGTAATTACACGAGTGGTGGCGGTTTCAGCAATTACTTCGCCGCACCTGCATACCAGGCGGAGCAGGCCAGTAGTTATGTGAAGAACTTGAACGGTCTATACGATGGCCTATACAATAAAAAGGGTCGCGGATATCCGGATATTTCCGCTCAGGGGCTCTATTTTGCGTATTTCTGGAACGGCACAGAGGGCACCATTAGCGGGACTAGCGCAAGCTGCCCCTTGACCGGCGGCATCATCTCGCTTGTGAACGACGCGCTTATCTCGACGGGCAAGCCGCCGCTGGGTTTCCTTAATCCATGGTTGTACTCGAAGGGATATAAGGGGCTGACTGATATTGTTAGCGGTAGTGCCGTTGGGTGCGGTGTCGACGGGTTTCCAGCGGTAAAAGGATGGGATCCTGTTACGGGACTTGGGACACCTGTGAGTTGCTAGCCGTTCGTATCGAAATATGACCTCAGAACTAACCCGTAATGCAGATATTCCCCGAACTCGTCGCATTGGCCGGAGGAAAACTGTTTTATTGATGGGGAAATTAGCTTGATTTGTTAAGTGCCTACTTATAAGACTTATAAGGACGAAATCTTGACCTGGAGATTAGGTAGTTATATAGGTACTCATATATCTAGGCAACTTTTCATGTTCATGTCTTATTAGATTGGTAAAGGTAATTGTTAAACAAGTGTTGCTGTGAAATGGAATTAATGCACAAGTTGCTCACACCTATTTATTGAATACCTCTAATCACGACATGCAATCTTGTATTTAGCCGCGGATTCCCCGACTTTGCCGTATCTACTAGAAGGTCCCATCAATGTACCCGACTAACTCATGTGCCTACCTTAGTACATTATGGTAAATTGATGTCACTGCCCCTCGCAACGTTGAAAGAACTACCTCTACCATCAAATTTACCATCAAATTCATCTTTTCACTTCTTCAGTCCATTACGCGCCTCCAATCACGAACCAGCTACCCACCTACGACCGTCGATATTCAAGACCATTAGATTCTTTCTATTTCAGAGTTTAACCCTATTTCTCAAGCAATGGGGTCTATCGTACTACCGCATCTAAACACCGGCTGGCATGTCGACCAAGCTATTCTTTCAGAGACAGAGCGTGTTGTTGGTAAGTAGGAGGCGCAAGTGGCAAGTGGCCTAGACATTTAGTAAACTTTTAGCTAATTATTCTACTCATCGCAGCGATTCGCTTTGGCCGCGATCATGATCCTGAGTGCATGCGACAAGACGAAGTCCTATACCGTATCGCGGACAAGGTAAAGAATTTCTGCGTTATCTATGTCTGCGACATCGATCAGGTTCCCGACTTCAATCAGATGTACGGTAAGTCGCAACCACGTCCTCCCGTCTCTCCTCAAACTACTCGAATTAAAGCGCTGACGAGACTCTCCCTATATAGAGTTGTATGACCCTTGCACTATCATGTTTTTCTACCGGAACAAGCACATGCTATGCGATTTCGGCACAGGAAACAACAACAAGCTTAACTTTGTCCTCGAGGACAAGCAAGAGCTAATCGACATCATCGAGACGGTTTACAAGGGCGCCAAGAAGGGTCGTGGTCTAGTTGTCAGCCCGAAGGACTACTCTACTCGTTATCGATATTAGTTCCAGAGTCCGCAGCGTTTCTGCGCTTCTTCGATACTCTACATATTACGACTATTTCTTCGGACTACTTCCTGGGCAGAAAGTTGGCCAGCTGGTCTTTGATGGGGACACCTAAAGAGTTACTAGGAAACGTCTATGGTATGTGATAGAGAGACGAAAGAAGATCATGTTTTATAGTAAAGAGCTAATAATGCTTCACTGGAACTTTAGAGATATCTGGACCAATCCTTTAGATGACGGCATAAGCTGATGCAGAACGTCATGATATTAACATGGATAGTGAGTTTAACAGATACCCAGAATCCATGAAGCAGAATAATTTGTTGCAATGTGCTGCGGTGATTGCATTGGAGAGCGTTGCTATTATGAAGATACAGTAGATCCTGTCCTGAGGCTCAAATGCGTAAGTCGGGTAATTACCTATCATAGTGTCCATACAGTCTCGCTTGATGGGCAATAATACTGTATTCAGCTTTATGTAGTGTTTACCAAGGCGGCATACGTAAGCTGGTGTGACATTGAAGATTCCAAAATTAGTATGGTCAAAAGCGTGGACCCACAACAAAGCCTCCGCTGGTCCCTGGAATTGGATGTGCCTGGGGAGGTGTTGCCTTAGTCCAGTACCTTAGCCTGCTAAAACTTTGAGCACTGCCCCTTGTGGCAGCCACAACACGACACGCAATGTTTGTAGGACCCATGTACCATACATGTATTCCCTAAGAGCTCCAACCTAACAAAACTGCCCGTACGCTTTCCACCGAGGTACGCGCACGCAACCGTGCAGTTACAGCTCATCGCGCTTATTTACTGCATATTTCGCTGCGTGACGACAGCAGATTTGCATCCAGTGTACCTGTGTGTCCTGCCTCATTACCTAATAATTCAAACAAACAACAGAGGCCGAAACAAAAGCAAAATGCGTCTCTTCTTTTCCCTGTTCTGTTTCATATCTATTCTTCCTCAATAGAAAAGTTTACCATCGCGAATCTACCCGGCGATAAGCCATCCTGCCGACATCTACTACATCGATTGGTTTGTCTTGCCTACATTCGTTCCGAGCGTCTGCCGAAGCCGTCCTTGAGATTGAAGTTAGCCCGGCTCTCGAGACCCTATTGAGGCCCTGTTCAGCTCTCCTATCGTTAACTCAGAGTATCACCAGCCAACCGGGAATTAGGACTTTTAAAAATTAGGGCGGACGATAGAAGAGACAGAATAAGCGGGTGATTTTTAGTGCTGGTCACTTTCTATTTTATTTTGTTTTCTGTGCAGGCCGAGGCCAAGAAGAACGACCATGGCTGCCAACGAATACTACAACGACTCGCGACACTACAATACGTACGAGCCGTCTGTAGTATCAAACCCGCCGTCCTACACATCGCAACCACACCACCAGGACCGCCCTGGAGCTTCTACCGTATCTCCCTTCGAGACCGTCTTCGATGACCACGTCTACCCGACTAACTCACAATCCCACCAGACCCCTGATACATCCTTGAATACTAGTCAACAGACATTCGCTTACGATACGAGATACCATGGTGCCTCACCCGGCGACGTTTCACCCGTAGGCACCGACGACATCCCTCTACGCAACCAGAGCAACAAGTCACACGGCTATGCTGCTGATTCGACTGACCATGTCTACGACACCGCTGACCAGGAACGTGGCCATCGCGGCATTCCCAAGCGTCTACGCTTCGGCGAACTGGGCATGTTAGGGTCAGAAAAGAGGAGGATCCCCATTGTGGTCTATCTATTCTCCCTCATCCAACTCGCCGTGTTCATTGCTGAGCTGGTCAAGGCTGCTCAACTTACCGGCTCCCCGATCCAGACTCAGCCTCAATTCAACCCAATGATAGGCCCCTCACAACAGGTTCTCATCAACATGGGCTCAAGATTTGTACCATGCATGAAGAATGTCGATGGCGTGCAGAATTACCGTGCTCCGGCCGGCTCCACAGAACCAGGTTTCGGATGGCCCTGTCCTAATACCACCTCGAACGACCCCAATAACGACTCGAATAAATGCTCCCTCTCGGAGCTTTGCGGCTTCGCTGGCGTTCCCAACCCCGAATGGGACCCCGTCAACGGGCTCGAACAGTCCCCAGAGCCCAACCAATGGTTTCGCTTTATAACCCCCATATTCATGCATGCCGGTATCATTCACATTGGTTTCAATCTACTGCTACAGCTCACTATGGGAAAAGAGATCGAGAGAGCCATAGGTTCTATCCGATTCTTCCTTGTTTATATGAGTGCCGGTATCTTTGGTTTCGTCATGGGTGGCAACTACGCCGCTCCCGGGATCTCATCGACCGGGGCCTCCGGGTCCTTGTTCGGAGTCATTGCCCTCACACTGCTTGATCTTTTATACTCATGGGGCGAGAGGCGTAATCCCGGCAGAGAACTAGTATTCATCATCATCGAGATACTTATATCCTTCGCTCTTGGTCTCCTCCCGGGCCTGGATAATTTCTCACACATTGGCGGGTTTATCGTCGGTATATGCCTAGGAGTCAGCGTCCTTCACTCACCAAATGCTCTCCGCCGCAAGATTGGCGAGGATCATTTCGGGGGACCTTCGTACTCTAGCGTGGGTGGCGGTATCACAAGCGTCGCCTTTCCTTCATTCTATAGAAACCCCGTTGGCTTCTTTAAAGGTCGGAAACCTCTGTGGTGGGCCTGGTGGCTTGTTCGCGCTGCATTTCTCATCCTTGTCACCGTTGTCTTTATCGTACTACTTGAGAACTTCTATTCCAACCAGAATAACTGCAGCTGGTGTAAATATCTTAGTTGCTTGGTAAGTGACTTCATACCTCCCAACCCCTTCTTTTCCCTTTTCTCCCTTTTCCTCTTTTCTTTTTTTTTCTTTTCTCTTTCCCAGTATCGCTAATCCTGTGATAGCCTGTAAATAATTGGTGCGATATCGGAAACTTGACAATTTCAACGTCGCCCTCACCGCAGAAACGAGGGGTCGATATATTTGCGCTCGAGCAGGTTGCGAACTTTTATTCGTAAAAACAAGATCACTCTTAATCTCAATAGTCAGGTCAGCTATGGAGGTAGGCGGGCGGTGGATTTATGATACCCGGAAACAGGCCTGGTACTTTACAAGAATGTATGATTTCTCCAGCAATAATGATAGGGCTGCTTGGGGCTGGAATGCGGCCAGAAGGTCCATTGGGCAGTGTGCGTTGAATATCTGGATTCGGGGGCTCTGAAGCCTATAACGGCATCACTAGAATCGAATATACTGGTGTGGAATGAAATCTACGAATCCCTTATGATATGTCTAATCTATATGTGAACCGCTAATGTGCTAATTCATGGTCCTCTAATTTCTATATTAAGTTATTACCTATGTCTTCAGATGATCTTATCCCTCTCCAATTACCTATCGATGCTGACTGGCTAATGTTGATTATCTCAACGTAGAATGCTCATTATCCCTAAATACTGGCTTAGGCTACCTATCTAACTGAATGGTGGCAAAGGGAGATGCATTTGGAGGAAGGCTTACTACCAGTTCTCGTTTGAGTTGTGTGGGTAAATATTCTATTAAACACATGGAAAGAAGAGGATAATTATTTAGATCACAGGCGAAATTTCAAAAGAGATATCAAGAGCCAATGTAGAAAGTTCAGTCCCGACCAAGATCGACCCCACGATATTTGAGTTGGCCAAGCTGGTTTGCGCCTATGTCTCAAATCCAAATCCTATGTAATTACCACCCTACGAAAGACGTAATGGATTATTTCCGAAGCTGCTTCTAACATTATTTGGCCAATATTCGAGGAATCCCATGATAAGCTCATCTCTTAGTTAGGGATTGATTTACTGGGTAGGTAAATTACCTTATCTTCATTAAATCACTCCGGCCAAGATCTCAAAAGCGTTTGGAGTGGTTTGATTGGTATTCCACTATAATTAGTAGGAGAACACGTCTAGCTACTGCTTCGACGAACCAAATAAACATGACATTCGCTCATTCATCATTACACTGAACCGAAACATAACTCCTTAGAATCCAAGTCGTGAACATCACTCCTCTCCATCCGTCAACAAGTCCTCCACTAGTGAGTCGCCTTCACTCCGACGGACTGTAGTAGCAGTGACGTCGACGTCGTCTTCTACGACATCCTCTTCTTGTTCTTCCTCAATGGGGGGCGCCGGGACCACTGTGACATCCTCCGTTATGGTTTTGTCATCTGGTGCAAGAGAAACACTCCTACTACCACTTCGTCTAGACATCTTGTCCTGCTCCCCCAGTTGGTTCACAATCTTGCCTAAGCTCACATGAATCTTGTATAGAGCATTTTTGCTTGTAGCGTCCGACAGGAGGTTCTCTTCGACAGCTGCAGACACATCTTCATATAGACTGCGAATCTTCTCCTCCGAGGAAGCTGGAGAGATGTACAGTTTTCCTAGCAAAGGCGCGATGACCTTCTTCTCTTCCTCTGTGCTATTGTTAGCATGACTGGTCGGTGCCGAACGGGTACATTTGACTTACTACTAAAATTGCTATTTAACTTCTCGAGAATATCTCTCGCCAAGTCTAGATGAACGTCGCCATTCACATTCTTCTTGTCTGAATCCATAGGAATACCAGGCGTATAGCACTTTCGAGGATCTGTCCAGTCAACTAGACAAGCACCGATGGTGTTCAGACTGGCCATCTCGTCACCGACGTCCATATCGTCGTCATCAATACCCTCCCTAACGTTATAGAGAGAATGTAGGGCATCAAGCGCCACAGATCCCATGAGTTCCTGGTTCTCGGCTCTTGAATAGCAGAACACGGGCAGGAAGTAATTGAGGGCTTGTCTGACACTCTGATTCCCTGCGGTCGAAGGATCGAAATAAGCAACTATCAGTGTCTTGAGCAGCTCCGCTGAGGTGTCGGGGTCCGTGACTACACGGCCCAGCAGCAGCTTGCAGACAGCTACTGTCGCCGCACCTTGGACTTCGGGGCTCTTCGAGCCTGATCTGAGTGCCCGAACATACACTTTCAAAAGCGCTGGGTTTGCTGAGAGGAGTTGTGCCCCATGGACGTTTAGGATATCAGTGAGAATCTGGAGCGCGGTAATTTGAAGAGCCGAGTGGCCTTTGCTGAAGAAATGCATAAACAGAGTCAAATTCTCTTCAGCAAGCGGCCTGTCGAGCAGTGAACATAGTCCCAAGCAAACCAGTCCACGTTCTCGAACTGGAGCTTCGTGACTGCGGACTGCAGGCACAACTAGGTTATTCAGCATCGACACGAGGTGATCGTTCTGCTGCAAGGTCCCTTCGACGTTGGAGAGCATGCACTGGACGATGTGTAGGCATTTCATGTTGATCATAATCTCCTTGATAGCCTTCTCTCGGGCTTCCTCCTCGCTTATACTAGTGTCCGCGCCGTGCTTCCCGTTCTTCGTGGGAGTACTGTCGCCGCTAACTTCAGACCTAGCAGAATGGAAGCTTTCCTCGCCGTCGCCGACTGCGGATTCATCGTCAACAATAGTGTCGTGAACGTCTGCAACAGCTTCAAGGACGACGCTGCAGAACTCCTTCTCGCCGGCGGTATCGGGTGCGCATATATCCCGGAGCACCTCGATGGTCAGCTTGGTAATCTCATCAGGTAGTTCTGGTATGGATAGACTTTGCCGTAATAGGGCGAACATCTTGCGTCGGCCAACCTCGTCTGAGTAATCGAGAGTGAGAATGATGTGTAGTAGTTGCTCGACGATGAACTCTTGCTCGACTGTATCCTCCTCCTCATCCTCCTCGGCGGCGTCCCGATTGTTAATACTCCTAATAGCCTCGATGAGAACATTTAAATATCGTTCAAGGAAGAAGGCTAGCTTGGTGACCTCAGGAAGTTTCTCTTCGATTAGAGTCTCATATTTCCCATTCCCCTCGGTCCGACAAAAGTCGTTAAAGCTCCTGGCGATAAATACCGACTCAGCGCTGAGCGTCTCCCAAAATTTATCGTCGAATTCCACGGCGTCTCGATAGTCCGGCCTTCCTTCCCAGAAGCCCTTCATCGCCTCTAGTGCAACACCGTTTTCGACACCAGAGTTGACGACGTCTATCCGTTCAAGTAGCTCGAGTAGCCCATCAAGGCTTGGAGGAGCCGCTCCAGCCGGTTGCTCACCATCTTCAGGTTGATTGACACCGGCGCAGTCCTCGATCCAGCGTTCGCGGAACAACCTCCCAGCGGCCTTTCGGACATTCTCATCTCTATCACGTAGGCCCCACCGGAGCAACTTCTCTCGCATTGAAAGAGAGAGATGTCGAAAATCACCGAGTGCGGGCAATAATCTAGAGTAGACTGCTCGACGAGTGGCAGGGTCCTGGTCCCTAGCCCTTTCCAAGAGGTAAGGGAGGGTATTTGGCAGGATAGGGAGGTTGACGAGAAGTGAGCGTCTTACGTCAGCGCTAGGATCGTTCTGCAAAACTTCAAGGAGCTTCTCGAGTAAACCCGTCTCAACGTCGTCATCACTATCATCTGAGTTGACCATGCCTTCGACCTGATTTCCAGCCAATCTGCCAAGTCCAAGCACTGCCTGTGAGCGGACCATGGCTTCCTTGTCGCGGATCCTCTTAAGGAGACCGTAACGCAACTTCTGGAAAAGGTCATCATCAATGGCGTCCAAGGAGTTGATGACGTGAGAGATTAGCTGGGTTGATCTATATCTGACAAACTTGTCCTTGGCAGTGAGTAAGGGTAGGATAGTCTCCATGACCTGTGTAGTAAGGCGAGTGCTTGGAGTCTCGGGCATGGTACTGGCATCGACATCTTCCTCCCCCAGCAGCTCGTTGTCCTTGTCATTAGCATGGCGCAGGAACAGTCCCACGAAACGTATGGTCTTTTCGCCAACACCTTCGCTCTTCTTCACAGGCATGGCTCTCAGAACGCATCGTGAAAACTCGTTATTAAAGTCGGCTTCGTCGAAATCAGTGGGAGCGCTCTTGTTGGGACGCGTCGGCTCGTAGCAGCAAGCCTCGTGGATTTTGCGGAGGTTCACAACCAGCTTCCTGTGAGTGGCAGTAGTCTTTTGCGCGTCGCGAAATATAGCACATATTTGTGTTCGTAGTTGGTTGTCGGGCGCCTCTTCGGGTATGTCAACATTGGATGAGGACACGCGGGATGCTGCTGAGGCTCGCGAGTTTAACGTTGCGCTGGATGCTTTGTGGGATACAGCAGCAGAGGTCCGCGCAGACCTCGTAGACACTCGAGCCGGCATGCTGAATGAGATGGGATTAATTACATGTATCAATTATTTCTTTTTTAACTTAGTAGAGTAGAGTTTGGAAAAAAGAATGATGCTGTTTATAAATAACCCTTGAAGTTGAACCTAGTAAGTAAATGTTGTGTATGTGTGTGTGGTTGCGCGCCGCGATTTTTGGCAATGTGCGCCTGTTATGGTATTATTACCCAAAAGAGGCAAGTAAATCAATAAACTTAAGTGGCTGCTAGGACAACAACCCCTGTCTTTAAGCCACATCCCATCATGCCCCGCCTTGCCCGCCTGATAACGTTACGGTTTATCGATAGCCAGTAATCATAATCGATAATTTGATAATTCTTTTTTTTCACTTCTTGCTTTCCTAACCCGGAATTCTCATTCTCGTCAAGTTCCACCTATACGTCGACTCCGGCCGACATTTAGATGCGCCTAAAAGAATGGGTAAAAATAGCGGCCTGAAAAGGCATAGGGCACAAGGTGCAGATTCAAACGTACCCTCAAAAGATGTCGAGTCTACCGTTGAGCCACCCACCAAGAAGGTTCGGGTTGAAGAGAGCAGATCACTCTTCGTACGATCGCTTCCTCCTACAGCCACCACCGAGACATTGACCGACTTCTTCTCCCAACACTTCCCAGTGAAGCACGCTACTGTAATCATTGATCCTCAGACCAAGCTCTCGCGCGGCTATGGTTTTGTTACTTTTACCGATGCCGAAGATGCTAAGGAAGCCAAAGAAAAGCTCGATAAACAGAAACTGGACGGCCGCCCATTGGTTTTGGAAATTGCTGAGCCTCGACACCGCCAATCTGCTGGCGAGTCCGCCGATGCTGCTTCTAAGAAGGCTGAGAGGCAGGCCATGTTGGCTGAGGCTCGCAAGGCGCCTAAGCTAATTGTGCGGAATTTGCCTTGGAGCATCAAGAAGTCAGATCAATTGGCAGCATTGTTCCAAAGTTTTGGAAAAGTAAAATATGCCGATCTTCCTAATTCCAAAGGGAAACTATCTGGTTTTGGCTTCGTCACTATGCGCGGCCGTAAAAATGCTGAGCGGGCCATGGAAGCCGTCAACGGAAAGACTATCGACGGTAGAACTCTTGCCGTGGATTGGGCTGTTGATAAGCAGACATGGGAACAGCAGAAGCACCATCAAGCAGAGAATCCCCCTACGGAGGCAGCAGATTCGGGCGAAGCGCCCGAACATAAGGATGACGAACCAAGCAAAAAGCGGGAGGACGATAGTGATAAAGAAGATGAAGACGAGGAAGAAGATGAGGATCTGAGGAATTTCATGAAAAATCATATGGAAAATCTCGAAGAGGAAGACAGTACCGCCGATCCGGATGAGGCCGAACTGGAAGAGGAAGAAGACGACGACGGTGGCGCTGCTCTAGGAAGCGAACCTGCATCCAAAAAGTCTTTTATGACAGATAACAAGTCAACGCTCTTCATTCGCAATCTACCGTTTACAACTTCAGACGCGGATCTTAAGTCTCACTTTGAACAATTCGGACGTATACGATACGCCCGTATAGTGATTGATCGCGCCACTGATCGACCGGCGGGTACGGGTTTCGTCTGTTTTGTTAGCGAAGACGATTCGAAGGCGTGTCTTAAAGGTGCCCCTCGCGCTCAGCAATCTACAGTACCCAATAAGAAGTCTATTCTACAAAACGAGCTGGCAGACGAGGGAGGCAAGTATACCATTGATGGGCGTGTGCTCCAGGTGTCGCAGGCTGTAAGCAAGGACGAGGCTAACCGCCTTACGGAGACCGGCGTCGCCGCTCGGCAAGGCAAAGATAAAGACAAACGTAGACTGTATTTGCTATCCGAAGGTACTATTGCGAAGGATTCGCCTCTATATGCTATGCTCGCTCCTTCGGAGATCAAGATTCGCGAAGAGAGTGCTGCTCAACGGAAAAAGCTCATCCAGAACAACCCAAGTTTGCATCTTAGCCTTACTCGCTTAGCTATCCGCAATATTCCTCGCGATATCGACCCGAAACAACTCAAGGCCTTGGCTCGTGAAGCTGTTGTTGGCTTTGCTAAAGACGTCAAAGAAGGCCGAAGACAACCACTCTCTAAGGAGGAAACTGCCCGGGGCGGCGAGGAGGATAAAGAGGCCGAGCGTCGGCGGAGAGAGAAAGGGAAAGGCATAGTCAAACAGGCGAAGATAATATTTGAGAATAAAGAAGGGTCCAAAGTCCCGGAAGCGGATGGTGCTGGTAAAAGTCGAGGTTATGGCTTCATCGAGTATTCTTCGCACCGGTGGGCGCTTATGGGCTTACGATGGCTCAATGGGCACGCGCTGAAGAATGCGAGTGGGAAGACGCAGCGACTAATTGTCGAGTTTGCCATTGAGAACGCGCAGGTTGTAGCAAGGCGGAAAGACTCGCAGGAGAAACAACGTATGCGAGGTGGCCAACGTTCTGATCAAGATGCAACCAATGCAGCCGCGAACGGAGCGAACGCAGGAGGATCTAGATCCAAGCTAAGAGGCAAAGACTTCTCTGTATCGAAGGATAAATGGCATGGGCAGAAGAAGGGGAAAGCAGTGGCGGACAACGCTGGCGCGGCGGGAGACCAGGAGGGCTCAGCCCGGGATGCCTTGCAGCAGAAGATTATTGCGAGGAAGAGGATGACGAGAAAGAAGAAGGCACAGTCTCGCCACTGATGGCTTGCTACTTCATTAGTTAATGGTTACCACTAATGAAGGGCTTACGACTTAAGGATATAAGTATTCACAAAACCTATTATGCCTTATCGCTTCTAAGTTGAGGGTACGCATGATATGCGCAGTGTAATGCTTGAAGGAGCAGAGCTGATATAAATCAATACTTATGTCCTCCAAAACGAAGGTGGATATGAATAATTTACACATTATTTTGTCCAGAACCAGCCACTAGATTTCTCGTCCCTCCTCGTAGTTGTTTTCACATCTGCCTCGAATGAAGCCGTTGTTTCATCATTTGGGCGTGATTTTCCCCCGTCATGATATAGTGTAGTTCTCTCCGGAGATTTCCATGACCATGTTCTTGTGGTCTCCTCGCCCCGCGCTATCAAATTGCCATCCGCATCGAACTGCTTTGTGATAGTTGTAGTTTCGGTCCCGCCATCGTAATTACGTCGTTGGACCTCTTTCACGATCTTGCCACCATCTGGAGTCTCGATCGTGTGGGAAACGGGAGCCTCCTTGGAATCCAGGAAATTACTATCCCGTGTCGAATCGGACTTTGTGTCTAGATCCCTTTGAACGTCTGTTCCTCCACAATTGTCTGTAGCAAAGTCTGACTGGATGGCCGCGTATAAGTCGACTTCTGCGTCCGCTTCTTGTTGCTGGGTTGTTTCTGTCCCACGCTTATGTGATTTCTCTCTGCCTATATGCCAGGTGTGGTGCCACCATGGGTGATGACGTTCCCAGGACGGGAAGGTAGTGTCTGGCCAGGTCAATGCTTGGGGTTGACGGAATCTGTTCTCTTCCGTTTGCAACATCCTCCAGGGCGAAATGAAGCCGTAGGATAGTTCACGCCTTGCTGATGTCGAAAGTGGGAAGTATGAGCCCCAAAGGCCTCGTCGTCCAACAGCAGCCACCCAGTCTTCGACTGGCATACCCCAGGGAAAGTAGCGGACATGTTCGAAGTGTTTCGCGAAGACAAGCCTCCGCAGATCTGAGAGCGGTTGCCCAGAGTTCACTGCTAGGAGGTCTTCGAATGCGTCTCGGAATGTAAAACAATCTGGATAGTCGCGAGGCGCATCACTCGGGCGAGGTTGGGACAAGGACTGAAGATTCAGAGGGGAATATGGGGATGATATGCTCCAGGAAAGGACGTCGTCTGCACTGACATTATGTTCACCTGAATCAGGTGTGTTTGGGTTCGACGGAGATGATTCTGGCTTGCTTCTGTCAGGAGCACGTTCAAGATTATTGCCAGGCACGGTGTTCTTGTCCTGTGTCTCCATAGCTGCTAGAGACCCGAATATTGTCTGGAAACCTCGTTCGATATTGCTATCAATGTGGTTTTTGAAGCGGATAAAGAAGTTATCTGATGAGTTGTTGGTGGCCATGATGCCACTTGGCTCTTGGTTTTTGGGTGCTCTGATTTAGCGATCAAGTCGTTTGCAACTTGGGATGAAATTGATATACCTACACCTATACATAACTTGAAGCTAAGTCTGCGGTCGATTCTTGCGACGACACTTTATACATCATGGTATGATGTTATTGAATAGTGTCGGATGACGGAACCTTCGTCTTCGAAAGCTCCAGAAGTGGAACGGAACCGACGGAAATGCGGGAGGCTTATTGGCCAGCACGAAACATCTGATCGCCACATACTGCATACATATATGTACATAGTGGGGTGGTAAAATCTCAGCTTTCTAATGGTCCCACTTGTAACATGCATGTACGTTTACATAATGTCCGGACGTACCTACTTCGGTATCTTACTGTACATGCGTCCCTTGCATACATGTACCGCCGTAGTCTTGGAAAGCTCAATATACCATACGTAGGCTCCACCAATTTCAACTCTCAATTATATCCCCAACACGCTCGGATTCCACTGTCTATCTTTGACGCGCCTCTCTTTTTTTATATCCTGGATCATGGGGCATAGTGAAAGCGGTTTCTAACTTATACTTCTAATTATAACCATTTCGTCCCGTAACATAAGCTTTCTGTATTGCAATTGGTCATGCACCGTCATCATGTCCTTCCTATCTCGACTGTGCTTCTTGTCGCAGCTAACCTCCTCATACCCGTCGCAATTGTCCTCTTCGCGATTGGTTTCTTTCCTTATAAACCCTTCCTGCCTGGCCTAGCCGAATATCAGACCTTAGAGTATGGGCCGCCACCCAAAGCGCCGTTCGACCGGCTGATATTCATGGTCATCGATGCATTGCGCAGGTTCGTCGTCTAAGCGCAACCGCCACCCGATGCTATGCGCCTGTCCGACTGACTAGCCCAGCGACTTTGTATACACAGATGGCTCGGGTTTTGAATTCACGCAAGGGTTTGAGACTTGGTAAACTCAACGTTGAGTTGTGCCATGTAGTGCTGATACGAGCATCTAGATTAATTTCCGATGGGGCTGCGATCCCTTTTACTGCCCATGCCACTTCGCCGACTATCACGATGCCTCGGATAAAGGCTATCACCACGGGCTCAACGCCTTCTTTCCTCGATGCTATATTGAACTTTGATGAAGCCGACACGTCTTCCACCCTCGCTGCTCAAGACACCTGGCTTGCTCAGATGAAAGCGAAGAAGACCGGGAAGCTAGTCATGTACGGCGATGACACATGGCTGAAGCTATTTCCTGGTGTATTCGATCGAGCGGATGGCACTTCGAGTTTCTTCGTTTCCGATTTTACAGAAGTTGACAATAATGTGACGAGGCACATTCCAGATGAGCTGCACAACGACGACTGGAACACAATGGTTTTGCATTACCTCGGTCTCGACCACATCGGCCACAAGACCGGCCCCCGAGGCCCGAACATGATCCCGAAGCAGCGAGAGATGGACGATATTATTCGTATGATTTACGAGGCTATGGATACACAACCCCATCTACAGTCGACCTTGCTTGTCTTCTGCGGAGATCACGGCATGAACGACGCAGGCAATCATGGAGCCTCGTCCCCTGGAGAAACTTCGCCTGCTCTGGTGTTTGTGTCGCCTAAGTTAAGGGCTGTCTCCAAACCCGTCAAAGTACCGGCGGATTGGGTCGAAGATTTCCAGTACTATAATGTCGTTGAGCAATCTGATCTTGCTCCGACCCTTGCCGCCTTGCTTGGATTCCCGATACCGAAGAATAGCCTGGGTTCTTTCATGCTGGACCTTTTACCCTTTTGGCCAGAGAGCAAGTCAATCTTTTCGTAATTGGTCCGACCCTTACTAACACCTTCAAGAACGCGACAGGTTCCAAATTCTTATGCGAAATGCGAAGCAGATTTTCGATATTGTAGCTGCAACCTATAGTGGTTCATCCACGGGCAAACAATACAGCCCGGACTGTGCCCGCCCTGGTTCGCTGGCCGAAGAACTGGTTTGCGAATGGCAAAATATTAACGAAGCTGCCGGGAAGATATCGCTAGATGACCTAGATGATGACTGGATTACGAATACATCAAACGTGCGGTATTAAACCTGTCGTTTAATCAAAGCAGCGTGCTAACAGGCAATAGTGGCTTTCGAAAGCGCAGGCCTTAATGAGTAGTATGGCTAGCAACTACGATATGTCCATGCTGGCCTATGGTGGGTCAGTTGCGGCTGTGGCGTCTATCGCGGCAATATACGCATTAACAACCTTGACTCCTGGGGGAGCTTCTAGTCTGGTACCGTTCGTGTTGATCACCTTGCTCTATGGTATCATGATGTTTGCTAGCAGTTATGTCGAGGAAGAGCAACACTTTTGGTACTGGGCTACATCTGCGTGGCTGTTTTACCTTGCCATTAAATCGTAAGAGACTCCAATTACCGCCATATATTCTATCTTGCAGAACTAATATGAGAGTAGGGTGCCAGGGGGAACACTCCACTCCTTGATGATGGGCTCCATTGCACTTGGCGCTATGAGGCTCATTCGAGGATGGAACCAAACCGGCCAGAAGTTCGCTGGCGAACCTGACATTGTGACCAGTTTTCTGGCATCGAACCCATCATTACTTTGGTGTCTGGTTGTTGTAGCGTATGGGATTGTTTCGGTGGAGTTATTCGACGACCTCGGAGACATACCGACTGCTATCTTGGGATCCTTGGTTGCGGGGCTTACGACGTCTGCATTATCTTTCAAACTCGCTTTCACCAACGAAGATGCCCCGGAGCTAGTTGTTGGGCTTGCAAAAACACTCGTCAACATATTTGATGGACCGTCTCTCGTAAACAGAGCGCGAGCGGTCTTTCTTGGCCTTGGCCTCACTTCGATATATCCCTTGTACAGTCTCGTGGTGTTACGGACCGAGTCTTCCAAGATGAATGGTAAGTTTCTGTCATATAGGGCAGGATGCGAGCACGCGCTAATTTCTGCCTAGCTATGCGTACTCTGCATCATCTGTATACAATGTTTGCATTGACACAGTCTCGAGTCACTAATGTACCGCTCTTCTTGCTATTTCAAGTCATTTACTTGTATTTGAGCAGGCTTAATTTGACGGTAGTCGAGATCACGATATCCTCTCTGCTTCTTCAGTTTTCTTCCTTTTTTTCAATGGGAGGCTCCAATGCGATCTCTGGTGTAGATCTATCAAACGCATACAATGGTGTTAGTGGGTTTAACATCTTTGCTGTTGGAGTCCTAACGTTCGTTAGCAACTGGGCTATCCCAGTTTGGTGGACGTCGGCTTCGAACATGTTACTGCTTCAAAGTAGGCAGTCTACGGAACAAGGCAGCGGTTCCGCGTATCGACAACACACGGCTCTCTTGACTACATTTGTGGCAGTCACTCTTGTATTTGTGATGACGGCTTGCACAGCATTGAGGACGCATTTGTTCATATGGACTGTGTTCTCACCAAAGTATTTGTACAGCATGGCTTGGAGTTTGGGTCAGCATCTAATTATTAACGTGGCATTTGGCGGTCTGCTATACTGGCTTGGTAGCATATGACATCAGCATCATACACGGAAGATAGTTAATTGGAAGAAGGCGACATGTCGATGTGTAGAAGAGCATATAAGACGAGTATGGTTTATAGAGTATTAGGCTAGTAGTCGATAAACATTCTAGATAATCACCCGGATGTAAATAAATGACATCCATATATAATGCACTATCTACATATGTAGTATGAGATGGCTATATATGGTTAGTCAAGTCTATGTACAACTTGTGGCATAATTAATCTCCATGCTAGTTAAACTTTTGTGTTAGATTCCAAGATCTGGAGAATGAGAGTGGAAGACTTCTGAAATCGGATATTCGAAATAGAATTTAATTTATGATTGATGCGGGACTTCCAATACAGATACGCAATCGTAGGGGAGGCATGTGGGAATTCCTGTCAGCCTTATTGCGGGTAAACAATTAGGTACCGTACTGGAAAGCTTAAACATGTCTCAAGGAATTGGGAATTGGCCCAGTAAATAAGATTTGATAGCACCCTTTTTCCGCACCCATGGCTCATTCCTTTCTCTAAACGGTACTTAGCCTGCTATGTAGCCTTACCCAACCCGGATCCCTGCAGGAAATCCCATAAGATTGACAGGTACATACCGTATTGGTAGATGCATGAATGAGTGGGTGAGTGCATGTGGGTATGGGATGGGATGTACCAATAACACAAAGCTGCACCAGACTTAGCTGTTTGTGGATAGCCCATAACCTTATCAGAATTTAACGATCGAATGAGGACGCAGCCAGATTGCCCAAACAGCTGGTAAAAATGGCTGACCATGTGCTGTGATGTCGAATTTCGTGACCCGTGTCATCTTACCTCTCGACCCTACCTGGGTAACTTGTAATTTACTACCATTGCCATATTCGGCTTTCTTTTATTTTGTTTTATACTGGTATATTATAATTCTCCCTATCGGTTTTTGTTGATACTTTCAATCCTTCTTTTATGTTTTTGTCGTTGGTTCCTTAATATTTGTGTTCGTCTGTTGTCTATAATACAAACGGAGCTTTTCGAACAAACCTATTCTTTCGCCGTGTCAAGTCTTAGCCGATTTTAAGAGGGTGATTGTTTAAATACGATATACGGCGCGTTTCTCACCATTAATCAGATAGAAATATTTGTCGCGTCTGCGAAAAAAAACCTCGCCGACTGCGACTCCACAAACGCGATTGTTCTGCGACAACGATAATAGCTACGGTAGCGACTGCGACTGCGACTGACCGTGCTACGCGACTACGGACGCGACCGTATATTACAAACTGCGACGGCCAACTGCGTCCTATTGGCGGTGTCGCTATACATTAAAACTTAAATGTATTCCTCGAGGTAGAATCATGTGGCGGCGTACATATCTGCTTCTGGTTCTGATACGGCTATGGTTCGCCCTCTCGCCAAGCTATCTTCACCCGGATGAAAATTTCCAAGGCCCTGAGGTCATTGCTGGTAGGTGGCTATAACATGTATAGTCTCTAAGCTCAACTAGCTGATATGTGTGCGTTCTTGTAGGCCAGATCTTCAGTTACCCTGTCCGACTGACCTGGGAATTTACGAGCGACCACCCTATACGGAGCGTGTTTCCATTATGGCCCGTGTACGGACTACCTATGCTCCTACTAAGGTGGCTGTGGATCGGTAACGGGAATGATGGCGAGATACCACCAATCGCCGTGTTCTGGACGTTGCGCGTCCTAATGTTCATCATTAGCTTCGTCCTGGAGGACTGGGCTATTCATGAGCTAGTTCAGTCGCAACGACACCGTCGGGTCGCTGTGTTGCTAGTCGCATCTTCATATGTGACTTGGACCTTTCAGACTCATACCTTTTCCAACTCGATCGAGACTCTAGTGGTCGCGTGGTGCCTGGTGCTCATAGAGTGGATTCTTGAGGCTTCGGTACGTTGCACTCCAATAACACCAGTATTCCCATGTCCGTATTCATTAACTAATCCTTGAGCTGGTGCAGAATTCTTCCCTGGCGGCATCGACAGTACTTGGTATTGTAGCCGTGTTCGGCGTATTCAATAGAATAACTTTCCCTGCATTTTTACTTATTCCTGGACTTCGATTGGTACCCCATTTCAAAAATAGGTGAGTCGTTTATCCCCTTTTGGCATTATGTTGCTGACCGTTACCCTTCCAAGACCTTGGTCCTTCGTCGCTATGGCAGCGTCTGGACTTTTGACCATTTTAATTGCCATCTCGCTTGATACGTCATTCTATACTCCGCATTCCATCTCTTGGTCAGACCTCTACCGTCATCCGGTTATTACGCCATTAAATAATCTGCAATATAACCTCTCGCCCTCAAATTTGGCAGAACACGGATTGCACCCCTGGTACCAGCACATCCTAGTCAATCTCCCACTGCTTATAGGCCCAGCCGTTGCTCTCCTATTCACGAAGCCCCATTTATCTCTCAGACTCTCTTCAGCAATATCGGGAGTGTTCGTTCTATCAATCTTTCAACATCAAGAAGCTCGATTCTTGCTCCCGACTGTACCGCTCTTACTCTCATCTGTACGACTTCCGAAAAATCCATCATATCGGAATCTTTGGATTAGCGCGTGGGTGGGCTTCAACGTGATTCTTGGTCTCCTTATGGGGACATACCATCAGGCTGGTATTGTACCGGCTCAAGTATTCCTGAGCAATCAACCAGATGCGACACAGGCTGTATGGTGGAAAACCTATATGCCACCCATCTGGCTTCTAAATGGGAAGAACGCCGTCCTACAAACGAAGGACGTAGCGGGGATGGAAGGCGATAAACTACTAGAGGAATTGTGGCGGATAGCAACATGTGATACGCCGGCCGATCGAAGGAATCTTGAATACCTCAAGGAACGAAACGGCACGTACCTTATCGCACCACTTTCGTCGACATGGCTGGACCCGTATTTAGGAAATAAGGGACTAGACGGGCTTAGATTTCGGGAGGTTTGGAGGTATAACAAACACTTGAACCTGGATGATTTGGATTGGGCGGAAGATGGAGTCTGGCCTACTTTGAAGAGAGTAGTTGGCAGACGAGGATTGGCGGCTTGGAGGGTTACCAAGAGCTGTGGCCGTCCTCCGAGGAGTCATTAAGAAACTCCAAATAGTAATGATATTTTCTGCACATGTCGTCTGCCTACTGTGAATATGAGATTCTAGCGTTGCCATCTCAAGCATCCGAGTCCAACTAGCTACCACCCTATTTCTAATACTCCTTATTTCAGCAGCTGAACTAAGTTGCTCGTATGAAGGTTTCACTTAGAGATGTGTTGTTGTATTCATATCTTCAGTTAATCCAATACCTATTCATTTAATACATATTACGTATTTTAAATATACATGTATTGATGTCATTTATTGTGTAAAGTATAGGCGGGGAAAATGAATGTCCCGGCTCGATTGTTAGCCTTTGCCATGAGCCAATCAGATTGTTGGAACTCCGGTAGTATGTTGAATTTCGGCAGCTCTAATTGGAAGCTTTCTCGTCCAAGTTGAACGATAAGGTGATCATTCAATTTTACGTCTAGTCCTCGTCCAAGCTGTCCCAATCCATTTCGAACCGCACGTATCTCACAATGGGTGGCCTCAACTTAGAAGTCTTCAAGGTAAGTAACTCTCTCTCTCTCTCTTTTTCTCTCCCCCCTACTTTCTTTCTATAGTTTCGCCTGCTCGTCGTACACGACGCATACTAACTAGTATAGTTCGGCATGTATGTCATGTTCCCAATTGGCATCATGTACTACTTCGGCACCAATCTCGACGAGCGATTCTCCGTGCCTGATTTCTGGCCTAAGCCAGAGCATGCAAACAAGGTGCCCTTTGACAGAGACGAGATTCACGCCGAGTTACAGCGGCTACGCGCGCGACGATTGTACGTTAGGGATAAGAGGCTCGAGAATGATGCTCGACAGCCGCCGCTACCTCCGAGCGAGGACCAGGGGAATGATAGATCCTAGGGTGGGCTAGGACTAGTCGTATCAATGGCTGTACGAGACGCGCGCAAATCCTTTAAATGGGACGATGGCAGCGGGATTGTATCTTATGCATTGGCTTCAACGGCGTTTGGGGTTACAAAATGGGATGGGAACATAATCATGCAACCAATGCATTCTTTGGACCTCAACTCGAGTTCACATCAGTACTTGGCGACAGGGTCATCTCTCCACTCTTCGCAAGGACAGGATTTAGATAGGGCTGTTCCGCGGTGTTGATAGTACGGTAGTCATGTATAACATATGTACATAGTCTACATCTACATACGTACCTACATACCTATTGTACGACAAATGCTGGATATTATGTGTCGAGGTTGTCTTCTACTGCATTCCAAAGCTCTTCTGATATGGCCCCTCGTTCAGCATTCGCACTAGAACGTTCACACGTCAGCAACAGCTATTGAAAAGACATTTCAGCAGTAGAATATCGCGAGATAACTCACTAGACTCCCTGGACCTCCGGATATTCCTGTAGTGCACTTAGAAATTTACTAATGGCCGCCGTCGCTTCCTCGTCGTCAAGTTTGACCTTGTCCCCTGTGGGGGTCCATATGATCTCGGAGTTGAGAATCTCTGTCGATATCACTTTGCTTAGATTCTGCGCTGTTTGGTGGGTTGTGTTCGGTTGTGTCCATAGGATCACATCGCCGTTTTCGTCCTGTTCAACATCCTCAGCACCGGCTTCGAGCGCCTGCATCAAGATCTCGTCAAAGTCGCCTCCCGTGCCTTTTAACACGGTCCTGCCTAGCCTTGAGAATAGAAATGCGGTCGGCGTAATAGTGGCTTTATGTCTCTTGACTAAATTTCTCAGTTCTTGTAGGGCTCGCTGCCTATTCTCCGTCTCGACGTCGATCACCATCGCAACGGATGGCGGCATCATAACCTCGATTGTTAGGTTCTCGAGCCCGGCGCCCGTCGAAGATTTTCCTTGTCCTCGCGCGATCGCCACGTCAATACTGGCCTTCGGCATGCCGGCTATCCTTGCGATTCCCGTTAGATATGTTCTTTCGTGATTCTTTCATGGTCCTCCAGGTTCAAGCCCATGGTTCCGGAGGGCGCAATCCTCTCTACCCGTGTTAGATAGGTCTCAAATACCTTTCTTTGCGGCTGCAATCACCGAGGCAAGTTGTGGATTTAAATTTGGGTCTGGGCCGTATACTATCTCGAGCTTCATCAGCACCCCCATTTATTAGACTAATGAATCTTCATGTAAGATACGAACATTTCGAGTAGAGTGTTAGGTGTTTCGAGAAAGTACTTCTCAGAGCATTTTTCTTCGCATCGGCCGCGCCCTTCTCATGTCGAATTTTGGACCAGCGATTATGGCCGCTACGGAGCACCGAGTTCGAAGTGAATGATCGGCGACATTGAGCGCATATGATAGTAGAAACGGTCGATGTAAGGCTTCGGATTGGGAATGAGAAGAAGTGGGACATGCTTGTTGACTTAGTGTAACTGAGTGTTCAAGAGATGTCTACTTATATGTCGGTAGGTAAAAAAGTTCAATGTTGCTCTCGAAATGGTAGATCAAGATATTTTCGGTACAAGCTGCTAAGGGAGCTAGCTGTCGCTAAACACACTAATAAATGCTGATCCATTAAAACGTCGTACACACCCGGCGAGGTACATTCAGGTCAGTGTATGGTAATAGCGGCTAACCAGCACCAAGAATTTATTTCTGGACCTAATGTACCGTATATAATCTAAGAATCTCTGAAGCTAAACCAGTTTGGGGAGTATATAGGGCATGCCAATGCAGGGACATCGGGGCTTACATGTATTACCAAAAGAAAACGACTAGACTAAAAAAGTTAAGCTCTCAGATTGGACTCTGATTGGACGTTGACCTAAAATGATGAATGCCATTATGCCAATTGCCCCCCCTTTAGGAAACCTTCCAAGAAGAGTACCTTTTTAACATTTCCAAGCTTTATAACGTCTATTCTATCCGCGACCCTCACATCTTAGTCCTTGTCCATTCTGTCGCGGTTCAAGTGGCAGCTTCAAAACTCAACATTAGTACTTCAACAAATATACTCATGATTTTCCATGTCAGCGCCAAGTTCCCCTCCTCGTGAGTCTAACGGCACCACTCAAGCCGCAGCTCCTTCGCGCATCTCTTCCACGGCCACGTCCAATCCAGAACTCGATCTCCAGAAGCTTCAGTCGCTTCCCGCCGAGCAGCAGGATCTGTTCCTACTGAATTTCGTATCCTCTTTAAGCAGACATGTCCATGGCCTGTCTGCCGACGACTGCACCGCGCAACAGTTCTATTTGAAGAAGGAAGTCTTTCAGATCATCAACCTATCCACGCCCTCTCCGAGTCGAGTAATAAGGGTCAATCTCGGCAAGATACTTGCCTACGTTTTTGGAAATGGGGACAGGAAACTGCTTTTTGATACCATAAATGAGCTGGTCTTTATAATATCCAGCGGGAAATCCAAGACCGAAACCGAAATTCGAACGAGACATGCTGCTGTCTGTTGTTTGGGAGATGTATATGCCGCTGCTGGTGATAGTGCCATTGGCCTGCACCAGTTGGCTTGTGGTGCGCTCGTCAAGTTGCTCAAGTCGTCTCAAAGCCACGCTGGCTTGCGCGCGGCCGTACTTGTCGCCCTGACCAAGATTGTTGGTATGGTACGGACGAGCTTGGACGAGAGTATCGCTAGGGATATTTGGAAGCAGGCCCGGAATGCGGCGTCCGGCGACAAAGGCGCTCTAATTGTCATATCGGCCTGTCGCTGCCTAAAGTTGTTGGCTAAGCATACCTCGTATTTCGAGAATTCAAGCGATTTCGAGAATCTCAAGTCGACCATTTTCAAGACCATCGACTCTAGTTCTTCGCACGTGAGACATGCTGCTGCTGATTGCTTGGCCGAGGCCATGGTCAAAAACCACTCCGAGTTTTCACTTAGTGCCGGCTCGTTGCCCAAAACCAAAAAGTCCAAATCCAAGGCTAGTAAACGAGCTTCTACGCAGCCAGGCGTTGCGCTCGACGAGGACGAGGACATTCCGTCACGGCCTAGTAGCCCGGCGCCCGGGAAGAGAAGCCAAGACCTGGTTCTATCGTTAAACGACATATTCAAGACTCTCACGACTCAGTATGTTCGGCTGTCTACTACAAACAGAGCCAGGGCAGCCATTGGTGTATGTTATGGAAGAGTTTTGAAAAGGCTAGGGGAGAAGTTTGTCGAGACGCACTACATAAAAATCACTGAGCATTTGACTGTCGACCTGCTAGGTCATCAGAATATAGTCAACAATCGGTATAGACTCCTCATCTCACGTCGAATTGTCGATACCATCCTTCAAGTTGTGATTGGCCGCAAGATTCTCGGGGAATCGGGCCAAACGGCTGTAGCTAAAGTGCTCATCAACGATATATTCAAAAACTACCCTCAAGTACTCAAGGAACGACCCGAGCCGACAAAGCACACACTGATCGCAGCTCTTGGTGCAGTGGCCTCGCTCATCAGGTCACTTGGTTCTGCCTCAAATAATTTCGCCGAATCATGCAGAGATGGACTTTTACAGGTTCTGCAGCATCCCAGCTATAGTGTTCAGGTGTCTGCCTCATACTGCATGAAGACTTTTGTTCTGGCATGCCCGCAGCAGCTCTTACCATGCTTGTCTGTTTGTATGAACAGCCTTAGCAGGGAGTTGTCCCTCCTTGGAGGCGCGAGGAACTCCCCGAGGAGATGTATTGGTTTCGCGCATGGATTAGCTGCAACTCTTAGTGCAAGTCCATCTCGCCCACTATATGGCTCCCTCGATATCAATAACCGGGTCTATTCCATGGCTACTAACCTCCTCAAGACCAGTGGGCAATCTGAACTTCGCGTCTCAAGTACGCAGGTTCAGGTCGCTTGGATCCTTCTTGGAGGTCTCATGTCTCTAGGTCCCAATTTTGTCAAGATTCATCTCTCGCAGCTACTTGTCCTCTGGAAGAATGCTCTGCCAAAACCGTTGGCTAAAGATAATTTTGCTCATCGCAACATCCTCGAAGTTTCTTATTTAACTCATGTTAAAGAATGCGCGTTAGGCTCTATTCTCTCGTTCCTTCAGTTCAACAGCCGCTTATTAACGGTTGACGTGTCGAAGCGCATTGCCACCATGCTTCAGAACACCAGTGTCTTCCTGAGGATGCTCCCTTCAAAGAAGACTACGGATGATATTTCTCAGAGGTTGACTCCTGCTCTACAACTACAAGACCTTGATATGATGGTTCAACGACGAGTTTTACAATGTTATACCATGTTAGTGAATCAAAGTCCCGCTGGGGGCAGCGAGGCGCTCTTGCAGTCTAATCTTCTTACCCTGGCGATATCTTTGTTTGCTGACCCGGAAAATTATGCGGCCAATTCTTTGAGTGCGTCTATTGCCAACGCTGCGGGGACCTTTGAGACCATCTGGGACGTAGGCGATAATTCCGGCTTTGGGGTCAACGACCTTATCCGCGGCTTCAAAGTCAAGAGGCTCCCCGGTGAGAAGGACGACTCAGACGACAACCCCCAGACTGATGAGGCGGATCCAGACGAGATCATCGACGACCTCCTTCTATCGCCGATTTGCCCATCGCTAGAGCATGATGCTGCTATCCTCTACGTGGGTGAAGACGACCCCTCTAAGAATCTCCCGGATCCCGCGGCTACTGAGGTGGTGAATACGGCAATTCAGCTGTTTGCTTTTGTATTCCCTCTCACACCAGCCAAGGTGCAAGAGAGCATCCTCGAACAAATAGCTACGTTCGTCTCGGCTGGTTCTTTGCAGCGTGATCCTGGCCGTAAGGCGGCTATCAATGTCAATGTCGCTAGTGCTTTATTCCTAGCCTTAAAGGTTGCAGTCAAGGAGACACAATCTCCACCCGGCAATATTACCAATTTGGCGGTGGAAAAGCTACTTCAGGAGATGGCTAGGGGCTTTGTAATCGACCCAGATCAGTATGTTCGCAGTTTAGGTTACGGCACCATAGCTCGGCTCTGCAACGCATGTGGCAATGCATTCACCAACCACGAGATCAAGTTCCTGGTCGACACTATTGTGAGCGACCGGGAACCCAGCGCTCGTGCAGGATGTGCCATGGCCTTGGGCGCTATCCAGGCAAAGGTAGGCGGTATGGGTGCAGGGTATCATCTCAAAACCATCACTGGCATTTTGATGTCGTTATGCAATGATCCGCATCCGACGGTGCATTTCTGGGCACTTGAGGCACTTGCGGACGCCGCCGATTCTGCTGGTCTTGGTTTTTCGCCATACGTCTCCGGGACTCTCGGAATGGTATCCCAATTATATCTCTCCGATACTCACCACTCTGAAGTATCCTCGGCTATATCCATGAGTCTAGAAATGGAGCTATCGACTACGGCTGCGATAACACGCTGTGTCGACTCTCTTATAAATGTCGTGGGACCAGACTTGCAGGATTCTACCAAATCCCGCGAATTAATTCTTACTCTTGTTGATCAGTTGCAAAGCGAGGAAGATGTCGTTGTACAGCGCGAAAGCCTAGGGTGCTTGGAACACCTATCTTTATATGCCCCAGGACATATGGTATTTAGCGACTATGTGAAAACATTGCAGAAATACCTCAACTCTGAAATCCCTAGCCTCCGCGACGTGGCTGTGGACGGTCTTTACAATCTGATGAAGAGGAATTCCCTCGACGTACTAGAGGCGGCGAATCCCGGGTTTGAGGAACAATTATGGCTTGTTCTTGACGTATCACCTGATCATGATGGAATTCGTAATGTTATCCGGAACTGGTTGCGTCAGACAGCATTGACAGAAACTGGAGCCTGGCTTCTTCGCTGCCAGAATGTACTCAAGATGACACGACAGAAACCCGCTGAAGAAAGAGAAAATGCTATCAAACGACAAACTACCGCCGTCGATCTACAGGATGAAGAGGTTGCCGGCTTTGCTGCGGCCGCTGGCGCCGCGAAAGACGATAAAGACGCCGCCTCGAGTTCTGAAATGGAGCCTCTGCGTTGGCAGGTCAGGACATTTGCAATGAGTTGTCTGAATGACATGTTTGCGTTGATTGCGAAAGACGTCGCCACAAACGGCGAGTCGCCTGCGCAGTCTGCGCTCCAGGCTAGGATCGCCGACGTCATCCGCATGGCTTTTTCGGCTTCGACGTCCAACGTGTTAGAACTGAGGATATGGGGTCTGAAGATTATTGGCGACGTTCTTAGAATGTTTGGCAAAACACCGGACCCTGATTTTGAAGAGGCAATGCTTCTTGAACAATACCAAGCACAAATCAGTTCAGCATTAACGCCTGCTTTCGCTGCAGACTCGTCTCCCGAACTTGCCTCGGAGGCCGTAAATGTATGCGCCGCATTTATCTCCACGGGTATTGTAACAGACGTCGACCGAATGGGTCGTATCTTGAAGACGCTTGTCACTGCTCTCGAAAACTTTTCCACGGAGACTGAGAATGCTGGAATCGGCGATCTCAAAGGCCTGAGCTCCAACGCTCAAGTAATGGTTAAGATGTCCGTCTATTCAGCCTGGGCAGACCTCCAGGTAGCTAGCTCAGAGCAAAAATATCTGCTCGATGTATTGAAACCTCACATCGGTACACTGACGCCCTTGTGGCTAGCGTCCTTACGAGAGTTTGCTCGGTTGAGATTCGAGCCGGACATCTCGATGACGTTGGGCCCGCCGTCTATGTCAGGGAGCCTGGATACCATATATGCAGCCCTAAACCGGGAGACGCTGCTGAAATTCTATCAGGACTCATGGTTGAAACTCGTTGACGCTATTGCGAGCCTTATTGAGCAAGACAGTGAATTTGTTTTCGACGCCCTAGACGGGAAGGAAGCGGATGCGCCCGGCACGAACGGGCAGTCCAAAAATGCCGATATCAACTACCGTGACGAACCAGTCGCATTCTTCTTCGTCCTTTTCGGCATCGCTTTCGAGGCCCTAGCGACGAGGTCGAGTCAAACTGACTCCTTGGCCACCCAGGAACAAACACTCGAAATACTCCAGGCTCTTAAGAAGATTCTACATCCGAGTGTCTCAGGTCACGCCATTTACCGAGAAGCTATTTTCTCCGAGACGATGGATTTACTAGATCGCCTTGTCCTGACAGAGGGCCTCGACGTTCAAGGAGTTATTGTCGAAATCGCCCGCGCGCTCTGCGTTGCTCACCCTTCGGCGAGGAAAGAAGAGCAGTCTGACGACGGCGACTTGAGCGAAGATATTGAGCAATTGTTTGAGCTCACCAGGATAATCGTTCTGGTACTCTCCGGATTATTGCCCAACCTAACCGAGGCAAACCAACCCGTACGCCATCACCTGAACGAGGAAGCTGTTCTTCTCATAAGAACCGCATTGAACGCTATCGTAGATGCGGCTGAGGTGTTTCCAGCAATTATCAAGACGGACCTGCATGCGTGTATCATTCATATCTTTGCCACTATACTCGCTACACCGTCCTGTCAGGAGCTCATTGTCCCCCAATCTCTACCAATATTCAAGAGGTTCATGGCGACAATGTCTGGCTCTCGCAGTTCGGCGGAGGGGAGGTCTGTGACCGACATGCAATTACAAGGCTGCCTACGCCGGTACCTTTCCATATATTTAAATGCGCAGAAACGAGAGGCACCAACCTCTCTATTGTGCGTTAAAAACTGTTTGCTTGCGATTACAATTCTTTTCACGGGCGGAGGTAATCGCCTTGCAGCTGGTGATCGTCTCGTCACGAAGTACCTGGACGAAGTGGTTGATTGTCTGACGGATCGCATGGTGGGTAACCCCTATATTCTCTAATTCCGGCTTGTCACTAATCATTCGTATCGTAGACGGCGAAAATCGCAGCGAACTGCATTCGATCCCTCCTACTGCAACCCTCCCCTACGCCTGCCGACCAATCTATTGCTCGCTATCTTCTGCCTCGCCTCATCGCCTTTGTGGTAGATACTGAGCCAGAGGACCCGGAAGAGGCGCGTAAACTAGTGGCGCACACCCTAACGCAGTATGTGGCAAGCTTGGGAAGTGGTCACTCTCAGATTGCAATGTCTGTCGTAGTACCAGCTCTGCTTTCCCGGGCCGCTAGCGAAGGTGCTGAGGTATACCACGAGACGAGTGCACGATTGTTAGAGCTAGCTTCGGCGGATCAAGCTGGCTTCAGGGGCGTTGTGGCGGCAATGAATGAGGGCCAAAAAGCTTTCATGGAGGAGGTTATCCGGTCAGGTCGGCAAACCAGCGGACCAGCGAAAGGATCCAATAACACAGGTCAACCGACTATAGCGTTGAAGATGGACTTTGGAGGCTGAGCAGGTAATGAGGGATTAAGGGTTGAAACGCTGGCATATGTAGTACGTTGAACACAGCAAGGCGGATGAATGGTCCTAATCTAGTAGGTAGAAGAGCTACTTATATTAGGAATATCATGACATGACCCGTAATAGTATGAATCATTACCTACAGACTGATTGCTATCTTATTTCGAAACCTCACATCGATGTAATTCATTTGCTGTTATGTTCCCCCCAATCTAGCCGTAGCAAAAGAGCAAGCCCCCATCATGAGACCTAGTCGGTTCCCATTAGCAGATCTGGCAAGGATCTCCTCTACAAGGACACCTACTTCGAGCTATCGTACAGTGCTATGCACCCACAAACAGACTCCCACTCAAAGTCGCCCTACAAATCAAACAGGATCATACCCACCACATCCATACCCATCACAGGCGTAGGTGGGCGCGGCGTCGGCACATTGAGGGAGCGCTCCCGTAAGACACCAACAGGAATCGGAGAAGCCAACTCGGCTTCCCCGGAACAGTCATAGCAGTCCTCATCCAGGATCGTCGAGATGAGTTTATAGGGGCCGTAGCAGCGGCGGCGGCGGCGACGACGATAGGTCGTGTCGGTGGTAATGTCTGGGCATTCGAATGTGGTGCTCTCGACGCAGCCGCAGCGGTAGGTGAACTTGACGGTTGAGCACATGATTGAAGGGGATGTTTATGTTGTTAATTAAGGATGAGTGAGTGTATGTGCGAGAGAGAGAGAGAGAGAGAGAGAGAGAGATTGGAGGTATATTATGTAGTAAAAGAAGCGAGAAACTTGAGTTTTAACGCCCATGACATTCAAGTCTCGACTTCCCTAACAGACATTTGTAGAGACGGGAGCTTCCTTGACCTCTGCGTATGTATATCTAGATCCCTACCTACACGTACGTAGAAAGTACACCCGAGGTATATATGAACCTAGTGTTCATCGTTCTTCCCAATTGAATAGGCGTATAATGTGAAGTGCCTCCCCTTTTAATTCCCCCTTTAGTTCCCCCCTTATTCACGTCCCATCGCAAACATAAAGCTGGATTTGAAAACCTATTATCAATTCCCTTTCCCCTTTCCCCTATTTCGCTTCTTTGCAGCCATGTCTAGCAACACGAATAGATGTTCCATCTAAACCCCCACCCCCCCAACCAAACCACCGGCGGAAAAGAGCCCGTAACCCATCGATGTAGATAGACCCTTTTTAAAGACCCTTTTTAAAAAATACATTCCCAACTCCATTTCATGCTCCCTTTGTATAAGTATATTAAACGCCAGTTAGCACGAAGCCAGCAGCAGCAGAGGCAAATTTGGCAGCTTCTTGGTCATATCCTGCCTGAGAGTTCATCGATCGCCTCCGGTAGCCCCTCGGATCGTATTTAAAGACGCCGCCGCTAATTCAGGCAACGATCTCCGACCTGCTGGTGAGCGCCCTTGATCAAAGCTGTCTCCCTGACGAGAAGGCGGTGCCGAGGGTAGAGCCTTCCGCGTTGCTGTCGTGGGTCTACTTCTCTGCTCGCCTTCTTCGTCGTTCCTTGAGCTTGTAGGTCGTAGAAGACGGGGCAAAGACGGCTGTTCACCCTGTTCATCCTGTCTAGACTTGCCACTACCCAGTAGGGGTCTGACCTTGAGGAGTTGATCCAGCGGCACGTCCGTCTGTCCTGTCCGAACTTTATAGCTCGCTAGGCCCAGTCTCAACCGTAGCGTCTCGGCTTTCTGTGCCTGGGATTAGCTACGCGCGCTCATACCACAGATATTCACGGCACCCGTTCCACTTACAATCCGAGCCTCCTCGCGTGTCATGGCCCGTGGCCGGCGGGGCGGGGCCGGAGGCGTTGGTGCGGCTACCTCTGCGTCCGGCTCTGTTATCATGGTAGCTTCAGATGTATCGATGGCAGAGTTGTCGAAGATTGACGATTCCTCGTCGGGAGACTCTGACCGCTGATCTTCAGTAGCAGAATCGCGGTCATTGCCATTGCCGTCCTCGTCATTGGGCGGATCCTAGCGCGCCACCACATTAGCTAATGCTGTCAACGTTGGATGAGAGACATGTCGCGCGTACTCTTCTCAAGCTGCGTTCCTGGTCTTCAGCTATAAGACCAGCATCTCCATCAATCGAAGTGCGCTGCCTCTTGGCTGGTTGCACTGAGGAACACTGCGGGGCTTGGTGAACAGGCTCTTGATCGAGAGGTCTCTTTGTGGCATTATTGGTTGGATATAGAAGTTGAGTCTCGGACACCTCAAGCTTAGAAGTAGATTTCGGGGTTCTAGAATTGGCGTCCATGGGAGCTAAGACGCGTCGCTTGATCGGTGAGGTCTCCATCCTGTCGAGCTTCTCCGCCCACCTGCAGCTATGATAGTAAATTCTATAGGTGCCGGAAACAGGTAGAGAATTATAAGACCTGGAATTCAATAGTATGACCACGACGACAACACGATTTACCCTCGGGTTAAGAAAATTGAAAGGATCCTTCTTGGAGAATGGAGCAGGAACTTGGAAGGGAGGAATGATGTTGACATGAACTGTCAATTTATTTGCGGCCGTCGGGGAGTTATTTAACATTAAGAAGGTTTTAGTCCAGTCGCGCACCGCGCTTCATGAACCGCGTCGCTCAATATGGGCGGAATTTTGCATATTTTATGAAACGTCCTTATGCACCTTCCAATATTTACTTATTTCCCCTTCAGGGCTGAAGGCGTGGCATAATTTAATGTCATTTAGTGTTACTTAGCGTCGTTTAATGCCATTGAATGTCAATGTAACACTGATCATCAAGGGATCCCTGCTAGTTTGTCAGGTACCTGACCCATAGTTGCCCCATGCTGCCTATCAGCCCAGTATCCCATGCTATCTACCCGCCTACCCCGCCATCCCACACTTAAAGTCGATCACGTCTGCTTGGTGACGCTATCCCGCGCGCGGCTCGAGCCTGATCTCACATGCTATATAATCATGTACATATCCTATACGTCGGGTAATGCTTCTCTTTACACGTGCATTTACTTTGTGCCTAACTACGTCACGTACGCATGATTAAAACTAGTAATTATGAATAGTTATCAGTGCTATTTTCGCTATTCGCCTATATTTTTATGGGTATCGTGACGCCCCACAGCTCTATATAGCTGTCTCCTTTAAGACGTAAAAGTGTTTGTGCTAAATCACTCGCTATCGTGTCGGATAAGTTTTCCTCGTTCCCGTCCAGCTCAGCCCTCCATTGATACTGAGGACAGAGATACACCCAAAAAAAGAATAGTCCAGGGGGCGAAACAATAAGAGTCCGAAAACGCCCCTCGCTAAGGCCCTTCCTCCGGCCAACCCACGGCCTCGATTGCATAGCTTTGCCTGTCCATGCCGACGCCTCCTTATCCCTTCCAAAAGAAAAGAAAAAAAAATTAAATAACATCGTCCCTAAGCCATATTATCCTCATAAAATGAGGAATTCCACCTATAAAACCCTCAGATGGACGTAACCTCTCATGTCGTATCCAGAGAGTACATGCTCGTATCTAACTGGAATTCCTTCGTAAAATCTATATTTACGTCATCCCATGAGAACGCCGGGAACGCATTCTCGCCGCCAGTCAGGTCAACGTCCGTAAGATCCACATCAGGAGCATCCAAATCTATGTGAGGGCCACCCCCAAACGGATTCCATATGTCGAACCCCATATTTAGTGTGAGGTTGAGCGAGACCCCTTCCGATACGTCGCTGTTGGGTTCAGAAGAAGCGCTGTCTTTGCTGGATTCTGGTGTGTCATTTGGTGTTATTGCCCGATACACGCTCATATCGGCAATAGCTCCATTACCGCCGCTCTCGAGGCCGCCGATATTATTAAACAGATCCGCAGGATCTATGGTTGTCATCTGCCAAGTACTGTCAGCAACAGGTGCCGGCGGCTTCCCTGGCCCTGTAGTACCATCTCCCTTGAACCCAGTGTCAGGCTTCGGTGTGCCAGTCCTTCCAGCAACCGTCTTGGATAGATCTGTGGGTTTAGAACCTGCAGCGCTACCCTGCCTCTTCATTGACGAATCCCGAGACATCGGGGTTGCATCTGCTCTGCTCGTAGGCGTCTGGCCTTGTTTCGAGACGTCGTAGGCCATAGGAGGGGCAGATACTTGCGAGGCACCCGATGCTGTCGTCGAAGCGTTCGGCGGTGCCTTCGGATTGCCGTCCGGCTCTAACCCGAGCGCGGTAGCTAGGCTTTCGGTTACGAACTTGAACGGATTTTCACGAGGTTTCACGTGCTCCTCTTCAATATGATGTTGCTGAGCTTCCTGGGTAGCAAAGCCAATGCCATGTGCCTCGCAGCTTTCCTCGGGGCATTGATATTGCAATTTCGGGGCTGGCTTGGTTTCCGTTCGCTTCATCTCGGGTGACGTTGCCTTTGGTACCTGGGGAGACGAATTGGCGCTTGGACCTCCTGAACCCATACCAGACTGTGTCCCAGTCCTAGCTTTCTTGCGAGCGGGCAATTGAAGGTCGGTTGCCGTGATAGCGGCTTTTCCCATGTACGTTGGCTGACCATTAGGTGACTGCGCACCGAAAGGAAACGGAGGTTGCGAGGTGGTTGGGGCAGCAGGCGGTTGCCCACTCTTACTGGCAGTCCTCTGGTGCTGGTGCATCTTGTTAAGAGCCTGGGTTTGCTTTTCGAGGTTAGCTGCGTTCAGCGGAGCCGGCTGGCCGGTGGGCGGCGTCGCGGTGTTCTCGTTAGCCCCTTGCTGAGGTCCCGATTCTGAAGCATTCTGCTGCTGGTTGAGGTTCCTCTTCATCACTTGAGGATACTGCGTGGCAACGTCCCTAGCCATGCCTTCTAGCATACCCCTTACGCCGTCCAAGTCCTTTGGCCTCAGCGAGAATGCCTTCTTCAGAGTTGTCATCTTGTCACCGTCCACAAATTGCTTCACTAAACGAAGTCGCTAAATCGACGTTAGCTCCCTACATCTCCAAATATACTGTTGTGAATAGAAACTCACCATTTTGAAGAACATTCTAGCTCGGTTGTCATCCCTAGTTAGAGTGTACCAGCGACCGAGGATTTTACTAATCTTGCCCATTTCTCCAACCATAGATTGGATCTTCTGAGCCATATCCGCATACTGCTCCGGGGTCATCGGAATTTCGTGATAAGGCTCCTTCGCCGCAATTATATGCTCTTCTTGACCAATGGCTTTGAGGCGTTGCATCTCTTCCGACATGTGCGTTTGTTGCGCACTAGTACCACCAGCTGCAGCTGCCTGTCGACTTTTCAGCATGGCCTCGTATTTGCTCCTTTGCTCGGCAGGGAGGCCGGCAAGCTGTGCGGCGTTCAGTTGAGGCATTTGGGGCATAGTCCCTTGGCCCTGCGCCTGCTGAGATGGCGGACGCTGAACTGGTGTACTCGATGGATTAGGCACCTCCACCACGTCGTCTGTGCTAGCTCGTTTTAAGCTATTCTTCTGGGGAGGCGCCGAGGGCGCTGTCTGCGGCGGGCGGTTATTCTGTGGTTGTCTGTTGTTCCTCGCAGTCGCTGTAGAATTCACTGCATTGGGGTCAGGCCCCATATTTTGCGGTCGTTGCTGCGGTACGTTAGGAGTATTCAGCGGCGGAGCTGACGTGGCAACGTTGGCGTTGCCCGGTTGGGATGTCTGAGGTGTTTGCATTTGGGTATTTGGGACCTGCCCACTCGCCTTCGTCCTTAGAGAATGCATCTTCATTTGCAGCAAGGCCGACCTGATCTTATCATCCGGCATACCCCTGAATCTCTCGTGGTTTTTGGCGTGTTGTAATTCCGCTGCCGTAACCGTAAGACCTTGGAAAGGACCCATATTACCAACAGGATGCGTAGGCATTTGTGCACCGGGAGGCTGAGGTCCTTGTGGTGGCATATTGGGCTGCGGCATCTGGTTAGCCACCGCGGCCCTCTGCTTCAGTATGTTCTGGAATTGGGTATTTTGCAAATTTTGAAGCTGGTTGATCATGTTCGGATTAGCGTTCTTCTGAACAAGCCACTGTTTAAGTTGGCCCCATTTCTTGATTTCCTGCGGCATTGCTTGGTTCGACCTTAATTGCTCTAGGATTTTTTGCGGGACATCCAAGGAGTCCATGAACGCATTCGTATCCGGAGCTCCTTGTGGCCGATTTTGGTTGTGCATATTGTTCCGCATTCTGTTCAGCTGCTGCTGAAGAAGTATCTGATTCTGGGGGTTCATCGGCATGTTGGGGTTCGGCTGTTGGCCCACGTTATTCCCTGGGCCAAACTGGGCCATGGGATTACCCTGTCCGAACTGGTTTGGTTGAGGTTGTTGACCACGTCCAGCCATCTGGCTGGAGGCTTTAGCAGCTTGACCAGCTGTCCATCTCATGAACATTTCGTTTCGTTTCTCCGGTGGCAGAGCCATAAATGCATTGCGCTGATTAGGGTCCATCTGTGACATAATAGTGTTGATTATCTGTGCATTATTTGGGTTTCCTCCCATCTGAGGCCGCTGGTTGTTCTGGTTGAAACGTGGATCCAGACCTTGCCCAAAAGGCCCATTGGGTTGGCCCATTTGTGGTTGACCCTCGACCTGGCCCATACCGACGGGTGTCCGGCGAACCGGGGTATTCAGAGTGTTCAAGCCAGGATTGTGTGACATAGTTCCCGGACCATTTAGTCCGCCGGGCTGGCCCTGCATCTGTTTGGCCTGGGCTTGGGCTCTGATCTGCGCCTGTGACTGGGCAGCTCTCTGGTCCATTTTCAGTTGCTGAGCCTGTGGCAGATTGAATTGTTGTTGCATCTGATTAGGGATACCAGTCTGGTTCGGCCCTAGATGGTTACCGGGATTAGGACCCTGTACTCCGCCCATAGGCTGCGGTGTAGCATTTCGGCCAGGCCCAGTGCTGGCTGGCACTACCATCTGTCCTGCTTCCTGAGCGAGCAATCCAGCCTTCTGCTGGTTCATGATGCTCTCGACGTTCGAGAAAGGGCCAAATTCATTACCAGGAACTCCGGCCAGCTGCTGTCCGGCCTGGTTCATCTGTCGCTGCTGTGCTTGAATTACTGCTTGGTTACCGCCGATGTTGGCACCAGCTTGCCCCTTCGAAGCTTGCAGTATCTGATTTTGGAAGAAGTACAAAACGGGATCCATGTTCTCCTGTTGCAGTTGCGCCAGCTGCTGTGGGCTGAACTTCTGCTGCAGCATTACGCGGAGCGAGTTCCGCTGAGATTCCGGAGTTTGATTTAGTTTCGCTAAAGCCAATTGCGTGACTTTCGTCCTGTCTTGTGCTGATAAATTCGCTAGGGTAGCATGCATTGGTATTTGCGGGCGCATCTGCGCGGCACCCATCTGTATTGCCTGCTGGTTTAGATTCATGGGAACGCCGCCCGGGCCGGCCATGCCCATCCCATGTTGATGGGCTTGTTGAGGAATCGGTGAGGGCTGCATTTGTTGTTGGAGATGCTGAAATCCCTGTTGCGGCGGTTGGCCCATACCCCTCGACACCATGTTTTGATTCATCATCATCTGCGCCTGAGCTTGAGCCGCAGCTTGAGCCTGGGCGTTCAGGGTGTTCTGAAGGCTCTGCTCATGTGCTTGCCGTCGCTTGAACAGCTCTTGCACACGGCCGCCGATCTTTTGGTCATAGGTGACCTTGATGGGTTAGTTCTAGATACTTAGTAAAAAGCAAAGTACGACAACTCACCTTGTCTGGGGAGTTCAAAAAGGCTTCTCTTTCAAAAGCTAAGCCGTGTGATATAAGCTGCTGCGAATCGACAGAGGGCATGGCAAGGAACGAGTTGGAGATCCTTAAGAATGAATTAGCGTACCGAATACTCGAGGGTTGGTTATCATAATGACGATGATGAGAATGATAAAATGAGAGTGACGACTTGGTCCGTGTGATTCCGAGTCAACAACACTTACAAGTTCATAGCATTGCTCACCCGCAGGTTAGTCTGCACTTGGTCCTGCCAACCGTTGGTCTGACCTGCGTGTGTCATCATCTGCGTGTAAACGAGCTGCGACAGTTGCTGGTGGGGCGGTCGCTGCCGCACAGGGGCGCCACCGCCCATTTGTGGCATATTGGCGGCCATGGCCGCGAGAGATAGTAAATTCGGTCAAGTCGAAAACAGCTGCCAGCTCCGAGTTTGACGTATGTTAGGAGATAAAGTAAATTGATCCTAGATGTGGTATTCAATGATGAGTGTTTGTTTAAAATGTCTTTTCTGTGTCCTATTGCCAACACAACGGTACAGTTGACGAAAGACAAAGTCGTCAATAGTTCCTTCGCAGTAAGGCGAGAATCCGTTGTAGGCTGCAGGCTGCCTAGCGTGATCCGACTACGTCCATCCAGGCCTGAGTTTGTTAAGTCCGCGCGTCGGTGGTCGTCCTGATCGTTAGGATCCTCGGTCGGGAGAGGACCGTGGCTTTTGCGATCCAGGTATCTAACGGGAGTTAAGCTAAAGGCGCGGTCCGTCGAAGAAGGATTCACGGCTGGACTATGGTAGTAAATGGTGATGAGAAAGTAGTGAATCTCATAAGACAAGACGATGAATAAGCGTAGAATAGATGTCGCGCCGAGGCAGGTAGAGAAAGACGGCAGCAATTTCTGATTCTCTCAGTTGTAGAGAAAGTCAGACGGTTAGGTGTAGGTGGGATATCCGAGCGACGATGGTGGACCGGGGGTCGTGGCTGAAACGAGGTACGAGAGACCACTTCGTGGACGAATGTTAGTGTCGGTAAATCACGTATCGGAATTAAAGAAGTAGATGCAGCGACAGTGTATTTTCCGAATGAGCGGGTCGTCATGGAACAGAAAAAAGCGACGAATATCGAGGTAAATGTCGAAAACCCCCTGCCGTTGTGGAAAATAGGAAAAGTTAGAAAAAGTGAGAATGAGGTAGGTGTAGAGAGGAAGTTGTAGTGACGGTAGTGACGGTTGACAGAGAGGAAGAAAGGCGGCAGTGGAAGATTGATGGGAATGAAGATGGAGTGTAGAATGTACAGCAAGCAAGCGGTAGGGTAGGGTCCTTGGCCTGGGACACTCATCCAAACAAGGTTGCCGCGTGCAAGTTGTGAATGATCGATCACCAATAGTGGGAATTCAAATATTGGCAAAAGTGGGCTGCTTGGGGATCTCCCACTGACTAACAGGGACTAAGATGCGTCAATGTACACTAGACTGGCAGGTACTTATGCGCTACTGTATGGTACTGTATGGTACGGCGCAAGGTGATTGGTTCCGACCAGGGTGGCCCCAGCCCTCCAACAAGCAGATTATACTTTACAGTACGTGCGTGGAGGTACCTTGCAAGGTACTTGTAGCGACAGCAAGCTCACTTATCCTGAGGATACCTGCGTTGTACATGACTTTCTCGCACTGCGGTATTGGAAGCAAGGTACCAAAGCAGCCTGGCCAGATTTTTTTTCCGCCCTCGCCCAAGTTTGAAAAAGGGAAGATAGGAAACGAGTTTTTTTTTTTTGGTGCGCTGCGCCCGAAACCGACTTGAGAGGTACATAGGTAGTATAGGTAGGACATAAATGGAAGTTGAAAACACACTGCAGGCGTAAGTAGATAGGAAAAGGAAATATGGTACTTACCAAATAAGACGGTTGGTGTCTATTGGTGTCTCGCGTAGAATTCTTTAACAGGCGCAAAGTGACGGGAGGACCACGGGGAGTTGAGATCAACGGGAGGTTTCTAACGTGCCAGGACCTTTAGGAGCGTCGGCTGGAGCGTCGATGAGGCTTGGAAGGCTTGGCGGACGAACTGAAAAGATGTGTAAGAATAAGAATTGAGTAGAAGACGAGAACCTGCCAACTAGGTCTGAATGACCCCGATGTAGGTATATAGTATCAAAAAAAGAGAATACCTATCGAGTAAGGTAGAAAGACAGGTTATGTAGTGAAGCGGTCACCGAAATAGAGAAGAGAGGGAAGAAGAATGCCTATTCAGGGTTGGCTTTGTTTCGCTTCTACTATGGTAGGGTGCTCTTCGAAATCTTTCAATTGGGTCCAAACATTGTTGCTGGCTCAGCTAATGAATGACCTACTTGAAGTGTACGTACCTAGGTACCTCGCATGTGTACTGTAAGTTCAATGTTAGCACGGGCACACAAGGCACACGGGCACACGAACGGTCAAGGACCCTGCTTTAAGCCTTAAAAGCTTCAGAGCTGTCGGAAGTCGAATGCAAAAGGTAGAGACAAGTAACACAACCTCGAAGTTCTTGTTACCACAAATTCGGTGGCCCTACTAAGAAGGCGAATGTCTTAAGAATATCTTGAGAATGATCAGTGAAGTATGGTATGTATGTGTGTGTGTGTGTGTGTCGGTCGGCAGCTTGACGGTGTCTTGGGGAATTGAGAGAGTACTTCATCAATCTGACGAAATTGAGGCGGGTTCATTAGACAGGGGTGCAAACAGGAAGATGCAGCATTTTAACCTCAACCTCGAAGGGGAAAAAATTATAAAATACAAAGGCCCCGGCAACCTTGTGCTGGGTTGGGGCTGCTTGCTGTCACTAAAGCGAGTTAGATTTAGACCGCTTGCACTAGCCACTAGCCACTTCTGCCACTGCATGTATTATTCCACTCAAATCAGTGAATAAGCATTGGCCAGCTCCACTTTATTTTTTAGCAACTAGGCACCTTTAGAACTCCCGATTTGGATACTAAGAACCGTGGTGGTTTTTCTTCTTCCTCTTTTACTCCAGAATCCACAGTTAATTACCTAGGTACTCCAGGTCTTTTTCTTTTTCTTTTCTTCGACTCATAAACCCGAGCGAACCTTCTTTCCCTCTCTTCAAACCATCTACCACAAGTACAGACGACCCCGGTCTTATCTTAATAACATCTCGCTTATAGCCACACGTCAGCCAGCATGAATACTTGACGAATACCTTATGTGTATGCACACGTAAGAGGTATGTACGCAATATTCAAGGTTGTTTAACAGCGAAAGTAGCGGCAAATAACTAGGAATGTCTGGAAGCAGTAGCACTTCCAAGATTCCCTGGCTGAGAACTCACTAGAAATCATACAATAATTGAGGTATTTCTACTGTCTCCTCATCATCCTTGTGTTCAATTTCATCAACCAAAGGGACCGCTACCTCCCTAAATATCCTTCACCATCTTAAGAAACTTTCGGTAGATCAGAAGTGAAAATAGGAGAAGTCCATTGCTATAGATATGCCTCTATCTTTCAATTAATAATTCTCGTGTTGCTTATCCACCAAGTACGTGTGTATCATGGAACGGTAGTTCAAAAGGGCTACAGCAATACCCAGATGGAATTCAAACTGCACCACATAATGACAATACCTTCCAAGTCTTCTAACTTACCTGGGTTTAGTATACATGTATGTATTAACCTAGGTATCCTTCTTCTTGGCCGCCGTCTTGTCCTTCGAGAGCAAACAGCCGCCAACCCTACTAGGCTACTTGGGTATGCGAAGGTGGGTATGACGAACGCATGCTAACCCCGTGATAATGAAATATTTGGTGGTAGCATGACCCTAGATTGTGCCACGCCAGCATCTCATCCAATGTCAGAAACGACTACTAATCAACACAGTGCTCTTAAGATCAGCTTCCTCCCCAAAATCTACAAAATACTCAACGCCAACGACTTCGCCAACACCGACACCGAACAACCAACATAGCCAAGACGTTAATCCTCAAGGCTCATTTCTAATTTTCGCTCCTTAGATAGCCTCGTGCAGGCACTACTATGTATTAACGACAGGGGTGGCTGTATACCCATGTTAGCCCAAGATTATATAATACGGCGATCTCTGCGCCATACGGTAATTGATCAATCAGGAAGTAGGTGAGTTGCCGTATTGTGTTCTCGAAATCTACTACGATCCCATAGGCGGTCACTAAGTTACTTCGCGGTGAAGGCTCATGGGATGTTCGACAGCTCACGACGAAGGTGTCGGTGAGGAGATACGCATGACATGAGTAATGTAGGGCGAGGCACCTTGTAGTGCATCATAAGCACGGCGTAACTATAGGACATACTACCATAACAAGTCGAGCCAGCCTCATATTTAGTTCCTTCAGCTCGGCCACTTGAACTTCTACCATAAGGCTGCCTATTCCGCCTCCAGAAATTGATGTCGGTGTTCCTCGAATATTGAGAACCATTAACCACTCGTTTCAACCCCAACCAAGAGCGATTTTTCCTAGAGTGAATATGCTTATATCTACTCCAAATCCAAGTTAGTATTGATCTAGGTACTAATGAAGCGCTTACTTTAGGTAGGCGTAGGTATTTAATATCCCTTGCCCCCAAACTACATACCTGATTACTACAAACGAGGCCCCTCTTGTCCAGTACATCACATTCTCAACTTTCGGTGCCGGGCGGAATCTGCCATGTCGGGTTGCGGACCCGGGCAACTGTCTAATCTTCCGCGGCGATTCCGCGGGGGAGGGAAATAATAGAGTATGTGCAGCGTGACTTCGCATGAAATACGATAACGGAATGAAAGAAAGAAAAAAGAGAGAGATTACATTCTACCATGGTTACCTTAACCTTCCTATTCCCATGTCAACCTTATGTTCTATTTAAGGCTAAGATGGGCTGTCCAATGTACGCGTTCTGGAGGCCCTTAGTTGAAAATAGATTCAGCTTGCTCCCACTTTGTTTCAGGAAGTGTCAGATTCGCCTCCCGGCTTTTCACCAAATCAAAAATCCCCTCCAGACCAAGAAGATCCATGGTGGCTTCAGCATCTCCTGCTGGGAGCATTCAGGTCACCTAATGAATATCCTCCTTCATGGGAGTAAGCTCCATTTCAATTCAGCACTTACGTTTATCAATTGATTGAGAAATAATGTCTTCACTTCACCGTTAGGCATCTCCACCCTTACCATCATTATCCGGTTCCTTACGAACCGAAACCCTTACAGGTATTCCCTCCCATGTATCTACTTGCATGTAAACTGCATAGCATGCGCAGGCATTAAGGTCAGTTCGTTACTTGTCAATGCTAGCTTAAGACCGGGTCCTCATGGGACCGTCGAGTAGCAACAATACGAGGGGCATCGTTATATCTAAGAATTTAGTCGAGTTCTTTATTATCTCTAAGACGGCAGTCCTAGGGTGCTGATTCATCGATATTTGAAGGATCCTTGTTCGTTTCGCGATACTGCTGGTGGTGTTCAAGATAAGGTACGTTAGCGCAGAGAACCAGATGCGGTAAAGTGCCATTATAAATAATCGCTCTAATTGACCTTCATTCTTTGGGATATTATAGGTACCTCTTGAAAAGGTACAGGATTTTTTTTTTTTTTGGACCCGCAATGTTCGTGTCAATGGAGGCACGGAACGTATGGATGTGGTAGATCAGCGGGAGCTACATGTAGTTGGATATCCTCGTCATTTTAGTCTATGTAATATCTCGCAAGGAACAGCAATGCTCGTTGACTGACAACTATAACATGACACCAATTTCTACATAAGAATAGGCAGTCTTCTTTGCAGTACGAGGCGTTTGTGTGATCGACGGCCTCCCCCACGGGTTACCTAGCTACTGTATCGAACAAAACGCCATCGACGTCTAGACTCTAGATTAGGTAGCAGTCCGCTAAGAGTGTAGCCGATAGCCAGCTAATATGGTAGCGCGGCGAGCCAATGAGATTCGCTCCGCGCACCATATCTAAATAGAGACTTAGATACTCGCAGAACATAGGCACCTTATGTAGATTGGACTCGCGACGATAGAGAGAGCAGGCAATTGGGTATTCTAGGAACTGAATGAGGGCTTAGACGACCGGGTAGTGTCATCCGTTTAAGCATTGGGTACACATTCGTGTACCAATTCCTTTGAACCCATCACGACACTGAGCAAGGCGATTGCTCTAATCAAGGCCCCTTGCCTCAAAGAGACCCCTGATTTTCCAGGGGTGTGCTAGATGGGTTGGTTCGACGATCTAATTGGCCGCCTTTCGGAAAAATGGGCAAGGCGTATATGCAAGTACCGAAATTCTGCGTAAAGTACCACAATGTGTACATTACATTACCTAGTATAAAGAGGGAATTTCATACTGTATGCCTGCGTACGAATCACACTGCGTCCGCCCAAGAGCACGCCTCTCATGCCAGACTTTGAAAATCGTCAAGGATTGATATCAAGCACCACAGCAATTGGGATTATATCCGCATGTTCTCTTTGGGAGTCACCCTCACTTCAATGATAGAAAAGAAGAGCAAAGAAGTTCGCAATGTATTGGTTTAGCAATTTATCATAGAACCAGTTCCGGTTATGCACCCTCTGGGGGAAAGGGTGGGCGGAGTACCGTAGTAAGATGACTTGATACCTAGACGAAATTCAGAGAGGAGCAGAAAACTTGGAAGATATCTTCCGAATCCCTCCGCAAAGAACAAGTCGAACGACAAACCCCCGCGCGCGGCCGGCAGGGCCATGTGCGACAGACATACACCTAGATAGGGATCGCTCTATTCAACTCTCCAGTGGAAATATTAAAGGAACAAAGGTCATGGGTCTTCTCATTTCTCAGGAAATGCAAAGGCGTAGTGCAGACAATGACAAACAATTCGAGCATCCCGAGGATGTGGGCGAGGAGATCAGACTCCGGGACCCTTGAGATTCCCATGTTTAAAATGAGAGCTAAGTTAGCTCTACTATGTAGTAGAGGCCAGGAATCCCCTTGCCCTGACAGCGATCCATCTTATTTTAGTCTTTAGAATTCTGACTCGGCAAGTGTATTTCGCTTACTGGGTCCAATGGAAAAGCTGCCAACGACGAGAGGCATGCCCATCGTGTCCCGGTGCCTGATTCTGCTTACGTCTTGCACAGAAGACAACAACTCGGTAAGTTGTTCGAGTCTCTTTTATTTTCCCTGCGTGTTTATACTTTTGACTACGGCACTGCGCATCCTTGACGACAATCCAAACGCCACCTCATCCTGCAGAATGCGGGCGGTGGGTGTGGCGAGCGCCCGACCATCCCAATGTGTCGGATTGCATTTGCCCAGTTCAGTTTGCCGGACAGCTGGCGGCTTTATTTGTCTATGCTTGTGATACACGACACGTTGGGAAGAAGGTGATGGTATCCAAGAAGGGAAAGGAAAGGATGGATTGCATTCATCCTGCTCCCCTCATTCTAGAACCACTAGAAGCCACATACTCTATGCGACACACATACGCACGCACACACATGCACGCAATGACTACTACATACGCGTCCACTGCTTTACCAGATAAATTATCCCAGGTGCCGGGACAGAGATAGAGCTGCCCAACGTAGCGTACTTTTAACGTGAGTTTTGTACACTATCAGCTGGAAAATCGCCACCTCAATCGATTGAAAATCCCGCTTTTCGCAATTGTTAGCAAGATGCTTGAAGAAAAGTTAAGCATTAGAAGCAGAGAAAGATGTAATTCGTTTTCGAATTAAATGAACGTATACCTAAATTGAGCTTAAACTTCTTCAAGGGTTCGACGATCAGCTTAATCGAATTCGCTGTGGCACAATGAGACAATGGGCAGAATGGAACGGATCAGAAGGGAAAAAAAATTAGCTAAAAGCGGTAGGTGGGTTGTGGAGAATACACTAGGTACTCCGGTAGATCGTTTATCTCATGTACCTTATACTAGATAGAGGAGACACTAGCCTAAAATAAGATTAGCGCATTGATTAGTCACCTATCTCGATAGTATGTATGTACGTATCATATCAATCGTACAGATTGATCTGCCAGATAATAACATTGCGATTGGTGATTCTAGAACATATCAACGACCTCAATTGAATGTCGTTATAAAGGTGTGAGAATCCACACTTTTCGTATAGATATACTTGTCTATATCCTAACCCACAATTCTCTACAGGCCTTAGGTGGGCTCGAGCGACAGTTAAATACATACGTGTATATTGTATCTCAAAGCTAACCATTTAACTCGGCTCTAACTTTAAGCTTTTACAAGGGCTATGATGTACATACCCAGGCCTGCCAGGTCCATCAATACCTACATGTAGGTAGGCACATTGCCTACGTCATGTGGGTTATATAGTGTAAGTAAGGTACCTTTATGATGATTCCAGGTTTAAATTGAATGAATATTAATTGTTCCAAAGATTTTACTACACGTACAAGTCGAGATCTGCGAACTACATGTACCAAGGGTGTGGATGTCTGTGGATGTCTACCTACATCATGTGGTTACCTTAGGAGGTAGTATGTATTTACATGTATGGAATGCTGTGTTGGATTCTACCATTCACCTGCAATGGATGTTTGTGCCAAGCACCTCCAGGACTACCTTAGGTAAACTGTGTCCACACGTAGCATGCAGACCCACACTTGTAGTGTGGGCATTAGGTAGTGCACACTGACTACGGTACAGTACATAAGTGACAGAGTTATGATTGGAGTTATGACTGGAGCATTGGTATCCTGCGAACAACCGAAACGTCTCTCAACTTGATCATCATCTCCAGCACCAAGGTGTAAATGATTGCTAAATCACCCCTACACCTTGTCCAGACACCCCTCTACTATTTTCGATCTCGTATTTCGTCTCCAACTATCTCGCCTTTGATTAAACATCAGTTCGGCACCATCCCTTGCAGAATGGCACCGCCCACGGCCGCCCTAGACTTCTTGGATTTCGTGAACGCTTCTCCTACACGTATGGCCCCCAACCCAATATACTGTGCAACACTCGGCGTCAATCGCACCCCTCGACTAACACTCCGGTCTCTCTCTAGCTTACCATGCGGTCCGGTCTTCCATCGAGCGGCTAGAGAAAGCCGGTTTCACGCCTATCAAAGAGCGGGATAACTGGTCCTCGACTCTCCGGCCTGGAGGTAAATATTACATGACCCGCAATGGCTCTACCATCGTTGCCTTCGCAATCGGCGCCAAGTGGAAGCCTGGAAATCCCATTGCCATGCTTGGGGCCCATACGGATTCTCCTTGTTTACGCATAAAGCCTGTCAGCAAGAAGAACGGTGTCGGATTTATGCAGGTCGGTGTTGAGACATACGGAGGCGGTATCTGGCATAGCTGGTTCGACAGGGACCTATCCATTGCCGGCCGCGTCCTGGTCAAGGATGGAAAGGGGAACTTTGCTCAAAAGCTGGTTAAGATCAACCGGCCCATAATTCGCATTCCCACCCTCGCCATACACCTTGATCGGTCTTCCGAGTTCAACCCCAACAAGGAAACCGAGCTATTTCCCATTGCTGGCATGGTAGCTGCCGAGCTGAATAGGACAGGTCAGAATGGCGCACCTGATTCGTCAGGTACGGAGGCACATTCAGAGGAAACGTTCCAGCCACTAAAGGAAATGACCGAGCGCCACCACCCGTACATTATCGAGCTCATTGCTGAGCACGCCGGTGTACAAGTCGCCGATGTTGTCGATTTCGAGATGGTCCTCTACGATGTGCAAAAGTCGTGTCTTGGCGGTCTCAACGAAGAGTTCATCTACTCCGCCAGGTTGGATAACTTAAACATGACCTACTGTAGCGTAATGGGACTCATAGAGTCTATCTCGTCCACCAGCCTCGACAATGAAACTAGTATCCGGTTGATCGCTTGCTTCGATCACGAAGAGATTGGCTCAACATCGGCCCAAGGTGCAGACTCAGATCTCCTACCGGCGGTCGTTCGCAGGCTGTCCATTTTAGCTGGCGGTCGTCACGGGGATTCGAATTCCGATAAATCTTGGGAACATGTCAGCTCTGACCCTGATATCGACCTGTCAACGGCTTTTGAGCAGACGATGGCAGCATCATTCCTCGTCTCGGCCGACATGGCCCACTCGGTTCATCCCAACTACGTTGGCAAATACGAATCAAACCATCAGCCTGAGATGAACAAGGGTAAGTTTTTAACCTTCCCCAACTAAATAAAATATAACTTTAATCTTACACATTAAAGGTACTGTCATCAAGATCAACGCAAACCAACGCTACGCCACAAACTCGCCTGGCATTGTCTTATTACAAGAGATGGCAAAGCGTGCAGGCGTCCCATTGCAGCTTTTCGTCGTTAGGAATGATTCGCCTTGTGGCAGTACAATTGGGCCGATGCTTTCTGCTAAATTAGGCGTGCGTACCTTGGATTTAGGAAACCCGCAGCTGAGCATGCACAGTATTCGTGAGACTGGAGGAACATACGATGTTGAGCATGCGATAAAGCTGTTTGACGCTTATTTCTCATTTTACTCCGACCTCGAGCCTAAGATCCTCGTTGATTAAGAAATTACCCTACCTCTGGAAAGAACTTTAAATGAGTTTATCCATCAGGAGCAGGGTTGGGCCAAGTCGCTATCGCACATTGGGGCAATAGAACTGCTGTAGATAGGTGGACGCGACAAATATAAAGAATGAAAGTTAATCAAGATTCACGGAGAAAGCTACTCGTGACAGGGAAGACTTTTCTCCATTCAACTAGAGTAATTGATGTGTGAAGTTCTAGTCACAAACTAATTGTCCTATCTCCGATCCCAGTCACGCGTAATAGGGAGGCATTGTGAACTCAACACACTCAACACCATGAGTAATCAGCCTATGAGTGAATAGACTTTCTCAGAGGCGTCTTCCTTTCCCTAATAACGCGCTAACTATCTAGGTGATTGCCATCCCCTCCGGCTACTTACCTAGGTATATAAACAAGTTTCCTTCTTGACCAGATCTCTTTCCGACTTCTTACACTCTGACAACTCTCTGACAACTGTCAACCCCGTTCAGTTCAGCATAGGGAGTTATACCCAACGTTTTCTAACGCTGATTTTCTTTTAACTCTTCGCCTTCTAAATCTTGGATTGACGCCTCTTTTTACTGCATAGCAAGCGTAGCGCGTATCTGTCGTTACTCGACCATCATATGCGTCGACCCCTTTCCTAATCTTCCCAGTCTTCCCTCGGGATTGCTCCATTCCGCCTCGACCGATATCTCTCCTCATCGATCTCTTCGCATCCCCGAAACCATACGGCTCGTGAATCTATAGTCCACGGGTACGATATTGATTTCCACTGCGAAACTGCATCGTAAGTGATACGGTCGCTAGAGACAATCGCCCCCCAGCAACCATAGGGGGCTGCATTTCGACACCAATAACACAGCGATCGCTCGGTTTTCTTACCTCCTTGAAGTCGCCATTCTATCTGGACGCTCTTCACACACACATACACACAATCCAATATCTATTATTTCCACTCAGGTATCATCTAATTTCCATTCTTTGCTCGTTGTGCCGGCCACAACGTCGAGAGTAACCTAACCCCTAACTAGGTAGCTTTCTGCGTTGGTCTCGTATTTCCTGCTTCCATTTTTTCGACTCCAAAAAAATAACAGAGCGGAAAAGTCAGCTAGCCAGCAGGCAGAGAAGCAATCATGAGTCGAGGTAACAACGCATTCTCCGGCGAGGCTGGACCAAGTGGGAGTCAATATCAATCACTCGACTGGGTTAACAAGGCCATCTCGGATTGGAAGGCCAAGGGAGGCCTCTCAACAGAAACCAACCAAACCTCCTCCAACGGGAGTTTTCCGCGAGTCATCTTCGACGGTGTTAATGTGGTTGACCTTACCAAGACTGTTAACAAAATCCCCAGCTGGTTTGAACGTGCCTCTGCGAGCTGGAGCACCAGCAGAACCTCTTCTGGCAGTCCCAACCAGACTGGATTGAGTAGAAGTAACCAGTATTCCTCCAACACAAGTGTCGTCCGTCCCTTCGAACGAAGTATCAATGGGATTGACTCAAACTGGAATAACAACCAGTCATCCTCCAGCGAAGGTGTCAGCCAGCCCATTTCCAACAGAGGTATCAACCAGGCAGACTCTACGGGTAGCAGTCGAATTCCCCTTCGCTTGCAAGGGGTTGATAAGATTGTTAATACCCCCGTCGACAGAACATCCTCCAATGGTGATAACCAAGCGAATTCGAACGGGAATAGCAACCAGGCATCCCTTTGGTTGGCCAACTCCAACAGAAGCATTGAAGAAACTGCTCCCAGTAGTACTAACCAGACCTACTCAGGCGGGAGTAATAACCAAGCCTTCTCCCGCTTGACTAGCGGGCCCGTAGTCAGCGGAAATGTCATCCAACCATTCCTCGGGAGTATTTTCAACGAAATCCTCTCCGGTAGGGTCAATGTGATCAGCTCGAGAAGGCGTTACAACTGCTTCCCTCGCCTGATCAGGGGATCCGAATTCAGTGGAAATATCGACGGAGGTCGCTCTAGCAGCTCCAACTCAGTTGAGTCGAGTGGTAGTAGCAATCAACTACCAACTGCCTGGATCAATGCAACTTTCATCACCGGGAATACCAGACGACCATCCCCTCCTATCCTAAACGACGGACCCTTCAACAGCATTCCCCCTAGTCTCCGGCCACCAGAACGGAATCACAAGTGCGCCGCTCCATTCCCGCTCTCACCTCATGGTTGCGGGTTAGTATGCGCATGCGATATGGTCTGGCTGGTTTCCGACCGCAGCAAGCAACAACCACCACCAGAGAAGCCGTATGTCTCACACTACAGAAACGACTCCTACGAGTACCGCCTATGCGAAGACCCGGTCCGCTCCCCCCAGGATCTCCCACGAGACTGTCAGATCGTACAACCTTTGTCGCTGCAGCGTGACATGTACCCCTACATCACGCACCCGAACAGCAACCCGCCCGTAGCCGTTATCCCGCGCGCCAGCGAGCGGGACCTACAATGCCCGTTCTGCAAGACCCTCCCGGAGCTTCGCAACGTGCGCTACATGTGTGCCTTCCACATGTACTATTTCGCGGGGGTGCGGAACCAAGACGACTTCAACGTGGTAAAGAACCTCAGAGCGAACCCCATCGTCAAGGGCTTCGAGTCTACCAGCGTCGAGGCCATGGCGAAGACTATCCAGAAGTGCCGTGACCTTCTGGTTGGCAGCACGCCCGAGCCTGGCACGGATTACTTGACGGGCGTAAGGACACCGCCCCCGAGGGCGATAGGACAGGAGCTGGAAGAAGCCGGCCGCGCGGCCCATTCGTTTACTTCTCCGGGGGGTGATGATGATAAGTACGATGATCATGATGATGACGTATTCTCTTCTCCCATCAGCGTCAACTACAACAACGGCTTTATGCTCCGTTTACTGCGCTTGAGAGTGCCGTAGGTAGACGACTTACAGGGCCGCGTTGGTGACGGTGGTAGCTTTTGGAAGCGGTTATATTTCGGGACATTATCCGCGGCAGGACGATTTCCTGCTAGGAACTTTGTGATGTTTTCTTCATTTTGCATGGGGTTTTTTTGGACTATATATTATTGAATGGACACACACACACCCCTTTCGACACCACGCCTGCATGGACGCACTTCTTTGCATTTACAACGGCGGGAAAACCCCCTTCTTCCCCCTTTCTTTCAGAGCAGTTGCTCTTGGCTTATGTTGCCCCGATGACCTGACAAGGTATCTCCTTTCTTGTATACGATACTATCGTTAGGATTTGGGATATTATTCTTAGGACTTATGGATGATGAATCCAGGAAGCCCATCTTTGTTTCGGATTTCGCGGGGCGTTAGTCATCGTTTTTGGAACTTCTAAGGATGCAGAAATCGGTCCTTATATCACTTATCTATGGCTTGGGGACGTGCGTGTAGCTACTTCAGATAAGATGCTGAGTACCTGTATAGCCCGTCTGTATTAAGACTCGTCAATCAAATTCAGTTAGCAAATCTCCTAGACAACCTTGAGGATAAAATGACCCGTAGACTGCGACTTCGACTCTTTGAGTATTCATGTGCAGACTGGACTCTAACTTCATTATTTCGGAACTTACAGCTCGACTAGTAATAGGCATTGCCTGCTCACCTTCTTAGCAACGCAAGCTCAGGATCAAGTATCATATAAAGTACAGGAACTTATGTTGTAGAAGCTCAAGCCCTAGGTACGGTGTTGTCTCTTTTCGTTTGGTCGTATGGCTAGGTCTTAAGAGGCCCAAGCCATTAACAGGTAAGTATATCAAAGGCCGCTAGCTAAAATGACTAGGCACGTAAGGCTAAAGCAGTCGAGGGAGTTGAACTTAGGCGCAAGGTACGTCAGCAGGAAGTAAAAAAGAGCGTTTTGCAGAACGGGCCCTCAATTTCAGTTGAGCCGGATGTGACCTGCCTCCTAATACATGTTAAACTAAAGCAAGAATACAGGAGGATATCTAGTTTAATTAACAAATGAGGGGAGGCTGGGATAACAAAAGAACCTTCAGCTTTAAGCACACACATATACGATTCGACTTAGGTCACATCGGTGCGTCAGGTTTGAATCGGTATCTTTTTTTTCTTTGTTCCCTTTATCCGCCAACAACTCGCCATTGCTAGCTAACACCAATTCCTACGTTCATCTATAGTCAACGAAACTGCGGTTGGTATAGTTGAGCCGAACTCCTGTTTATGCAATTCCATAGGGTTATCCTCGTGACATGTCGTCTCCCCACCACTCGTCCTACCGTTTATTTGAGTTATCTTATATTGCTCAACAGACTTTGTAAGTACTTCGAAAAGGACTTCTTGTCCGTTGAAGTGGTCATGGCTCGTAGGAAATCGTTTCCATCGATTCCAAGGCCGGGGAAAAGGGTTGATTGCAAGTGTTGCAGAAATACTTCTCCCGTTTTGAGATATATAGCCTGCTCCAGCCCAGCGATTTCGTGGAGGACCTGCTTAGCCTGGGCGTCCGAGGATGGGTTGAACTGTGGGTCGCGTAAGACCTCCCAGCAAACGGAGTGGAACCTATCGATGAGGAATTGATCGAAACCAGGAATAACAGGCGAAGGAGACCCGGTAGGAGCTGAGGGATTTGCTGAGATGTTAGCTATGTCCGGGCCGCCCCATACGCCAGCCATCTTCGCAAGCAGCCCGAATGACAGCCGACTTGCGGGAAGATTTCCCGAGCCAGGGCCAATATCCCTAGCCAGAGTCAGGATGGAGTTGATCAGGGATTCGAAAAAGCCTTGATTCGCTTCCGACACGAGAACTCCCGCGAGGTCATTATTGAGAATGACGCCGATGAACGTCAAATACTCACGGCGAAGCTCAGCGAGTTGGATCTCATCATCAGTGCCATTGATTGGCTCCGAGAGACCGCCAAACACTCTCTGCAACAAAGGGGTTAGTAGTTGATTGAGCACTTCGTAGATCTCCGTCTTGAACCCGTATACAACTTGATCTAAGAGGCGGAGGAACATGGCCATTTCGTCTTTGGATGAGCTTCTGGACAAAAGGCCGTCGATCCACTGGGGAAGTTGCGGAAGCACGGCAGATCCTAACACGCCAAGCAGGCGCGAAAACGCCGACCTGCAAGCAGTACGAATTTCAGAGGAACTATTAAGTTCGCCGAGTGAGATGAGGATAGCTTCTGCAGCGCGAGCAAACTCGTCGGAGAGTGCTTTTGCCGGCGGTGGTCGTTGATTCGCGGAATTCGCCCCAGGTGTCCAGTCCGAAAAGCCGTGTGCCAGCGTACCAAGAGCCATAATGATATGGTGTATCTGAAGTATTGCCTGAGCATCACCAGCCCTGGCTCTCGGGAGGTGCCGTTCCATGTCCGTAAATAGGGGGTCCATAACTGAACGAGCATAGAGCGCTTGCTTTTCCACTGGAGTCGCAGCAGTGGAAGAAATACACCCAATCGCCTCAAACAAGTAAAGCTGGCTTGCAAATATAGCGTCTGCGGAATTATCCGTTTGATCGGAGGACATATCGTCGTCGGCATCTTCCCCTGGTACTTCTGCGTGAATAGGGAGGAGGTCCCCGATAGACTGGATGACTGTTTCGGCTACATTTCCGACTTGAGCTCTTAAATGCTTTACGAAGCGATGAAATAGGTACCATGAACGCGTGCGGATCCTAACATGATCATGGTGCACAAGGCGTACAAAGTTCTCGAGGACTTGACCGATTAGTGAGGTTTGGCTCTCGAAAAAGGCGCAGTAGCGGACACAGATCTCCATGTAATGCAATATAATTGCTGGATGGGGAAAATTTGCGATTCCTGGTCGAGTTATGGTTAGAATAGTGGCTTGCTTAAGGATTGAATTTGACCTGACGTACCTGACTGGACCATTTTGGTCATCATCGCCATAAGCCTCTCTGATGCAACTGGAGAAGGTTGATTCTTGGCCCCCAAACCCTGATTGGGCATCGCAAGCTCGCCGAATAAATACATCTCATGTAGGGCCAAGTCGACATCTCTCCAATCCATCTGGGACCCTCGTTCGTCTAGTGTTTGGAAGGTGTTCGCGACGAGATTGGTCAGGACATCGACATAAAGGTTCTGATCAACAACTGCCACGGTCTTTTGGAGGACCTGAAGTCTCTTTCTCAGTTCCTGGAACTCTGCCTCGTCAGTCTGCTCATCTTCATTCCCCCAAGACGATGTCTCATCATAGCGCATCTTCATGATAATAGCGTTTAAGATCGGCGGTAGCGTCTCGGAAAAGGAGGTGGGAAGTTCTGGGAGTTTACGGAAATAGGCTAGGACATCAGTCAGGGAGGGTATAACGGTGGCGCAGATCTCGTCATATTCATCCGAGAAGAATCGTAATAGTAGAGGTATGAAATCGTGAAGTAGCTGATTTGACTTTGCTCTAGTGGTATCATCAGTAGAACGGTCCTCTAAGACCCGAACAATATCGGCCATAACGGTGTTAACTAGTTTGGCGACGGCTTCGGCCAAGTCTGTGTCATATTTAGGGGTACCCTTGAACTCGTTTAAGGGAGGACTGGCGATGAGCTGGGAGATGATGCTTTGTAGGTTGAGGAACGATATCATCTCAGTCTTATCAGCAGGGCGCATCTTCTTGCCGACAATCTCAGTAAAAGCCTCGACTGCGGCATCTCGAACTTTATCTTCGCCACCAGTGTTGTTGGACCGGCCGACCAATGGGAGGATCAAGCTGAGCATATTTTCATTGATGATGAGAGATATGTCAATCCAACTGACCCATTTGCCAATAATCTTCAGGGTCATCTCGACTATTCCATCGTTTTGGTTGCCGTATAAAGCAAGAAGATCCTGCCAAGACTGAGCTACCTTTCCCACATCGCGTGCACGCATTAGATCCTTGAGCTCTGTATGACTGCGGACCTGATTGTCCTGGCGCACAAGAAGAACATCGGCAATCTCATCATGAATAGCGCCTAGGACACGCAGATAGAGTATGACACCAGTGATGTTGTCACGCTGGACGCTACCAGGAAAACTTGTTAAAGCTAGGAAATCATCGGTGAAGGTTTCCCATCCTTGTTTGTACAAAGAGACGAAGAGCAAAGTAAGGGTTTGAGTGAGTTTGTTCTGCAAAGGAGAGGAGTCTATCTCGGCTTGCTGGCTGGTGCCATATGTAGATCGGACATAGTCCAAGAGGGCATCCCGAAGGCTGACCAAGCTCTGGGCGTCGAGCGAGTGTACATGGATGGCGTTATTAACTATCTCGAGACTGACGAGTCGTACGACTTCGGAGGTCCTCGGCGTTCTAGTGAAGAGACTGACACAAGCTTGCCATGCTTGAGGATCAGAACGTAGCTGATGTAGGTAATCGAAAGCTTGACTTTTTAGGGCTTGGTCGGAGGTAGGATTCCATGCAATCTCGATGGCATTCTCGATCTATATAGGAGCGATGTTAGTAAAGTAGAGTCCACAGAGATAGGTTAAGAGGATAGGGCGATTCTTTATATACCTGAGATTCCATCTTGTCAAGATGCTGGATCCGAACCCTTCAACTGTGCCCGAGAGATATCAAGTATCAACGACGACTGAAAATGGGTTGGTGATTGCAGATTCATGCAGCATGCTGCTGTACCATAGTGGAGATGAAGCAGGTCAAAAAAAGAGAGAAGAGGATTTGATTGTTAGACGAGCCTGTCACTCTATGATTTGATTCGGCGATTTGTAAGTATTAAGTAGCGGTGTTCGTTCAAAGTTGTGAGGTTGGCGTACCGAAAGCATTAGTGAATTGGGTTGATTTTTCAGGTTCGGTATTGATTCAATCATATACGACGACATTTCATTGTGCCTGCCCGCATCCCACCTTGGCTCATCTCCCCACCTACTCGATTTAGCGGTAAAATCATTCTACACCATAAATTTATTCGCATTCGGGCAGGCGGTGAATCTGGTCATTTCCAGCAATTTGCAGTTGCTCCCCCGGCTCCCCGCAATGGACCTGGACCTAAGGCACAAACTCTTTAAATACATGGCTATGCGACTATCGGGGACTAACTGCCTCGACGGAAGGAAAGGTGCATGGCGGCAAATATTTGACAGCTTTCAATTTTATCTTTTAATTTTATCCATCTCAACTACATAGTATTTACCTAGCTATGGTATGATGCATTCTAGGCAAAATCAGAGTATTCTTTTTTTCCCTCTACGAATACCTACCTTCCCTTGCTGACAAAAATATCCTACATGTGTCATCTTCCAAATCTCGAGACCCAGATAGAGCTGTCGAACCGTATGCGGTTTTCCACTAACACTGATGGTGTGCCATCCATCTTAGTGTTGCCCTAGCACACCAATTTTCGAATTCAGCCTTGTGGGAACTAGTCTTGTCAGTTTATCTCTTCCCTTCCAGCTTGGATTTGGCGCTATGTCTGTGCCCATCAGTACCGAGCGCCACGCATTTGTAATTCGGCCGGAACCAGTAAAGACGGCGTATAAGTGTTGAATTCATCGCTCCGGAATGGCCCCGTCCTCCGTCGAACTCTAGAAGTTCCAAGTTGAAGACACAGCAAATTTACTTGAAGAAGTAACAACCACAGCCCACCTGCAGTAAGTCGAGCATGAATTGGCTCTAGTTGTTGCGGCCATCGTGATAGCTGACGCTGTTGGGTGCCTGCAACTCGCCTTATGATGCTCTCTTCTAAGAGGCAAGACTGTCACTGACGCGAAATGAGCTACACCGCCAACAGTGTCGTAATTCAGCACCTTGTCCTAGGAGTCATCTTAGGGCGGCTGATGGTATCAGATTTGTATATCAGCCCCTGTGATTGAGGGCGCTCGGCACCCCATCCAGACTTAGTCCCTCCATTCACTCCAGTCCAGCAGATATTGCACGCATAGGATTCTGGCACCGGATATCGGGTTCAGTTCGCGACCATTTATGCTGACCAGCTGGATCATAGATTGCTCGTCTATGTTGTTGTATGTGCCCAGCCCAAGTACACGATAGTGCTAGCCACTTGCCGATAATCCGTTGAACAAGGCGAAGTTGAGACTATAACTTGATAGGTCTCGTCAATCAATCGAGATCTTCCGCTACTCGATTGATAAGCGCATAGTCGCTAGAGCCTCGGCAAATACTGTTTAACTGACGAAGTTGCTTCGATCTATGACAAACTCACATCTGGAACTGTGGATTGATCATTAGTAGAAGGCTAATTATCGTAGGTCATCCTTTAGGATAATGAATCGCAAACAATAATTTCGGGCATCAAAACCGCCTTGACATCAGAGACCACTGTCTTTATGGAAGAGCCAACAACTTTGGCTTCAACTGATAGACTGTCGATGGCTGACAATCCCACTCTCCTAGCAATTCCATATTCAGCCATTGATTCGGATGATTCGTCGCGATGTCAATGTCGACATGTCAGAAAGACCTCTGGTGATGGTTGCGAATCGGCAGGTTTGCTATTGCTTTCGATTATCTTATACGGAATGTGTCTAAGCGTCAGATTCAGTTCTCACTCAACTAGAGATTTAGCAAATTCAAAGCTTTGAGGGGAGATTGATCGTGTCGCCATAACCTGAAGCTTGGCGAGTTGGGAACCGCGTGGCATAAGAGAAAAAAGCAAATCCCCAGAAAAAGGAAATGCGTTGACAAGATAAGGCTATCTGACAGGGGAAAAGCACGGATTAGAAATACGAGAATACAATCAGACCGAGATTTGACGCTCAAGTTTGATTAGATCCTTCTCCCCTTTTCCTCCATGTCGCTTGGTCCACGGTCCACGCCCAAGAAAAGTAAGCTCTTCCAAGAACTGGGGATGATCGTCTGAGCATTTTCGATATCTATGGTACTCGTTCACTTTTTTTACGAAGCGTATGCGCATGTCAAGATACGCGGCGCGTTCTAAATTAAAGCCAAGCAATGATCCGCCTGGCACAGATTCGCTGGCGCCAACCGAAGGATTATAATGGATGCAGATCAAGAAACATGACGACACCTTAATAACAAAATCTTTTTCTTTTTGGTTAAGAATGCTTGAAATACATACAGTTAAGTGCTTACCTATGCCTTTTGCTCTCTATTTTCGAGGCTTGCCGTACGATGAGTGAATGAAAAGATGACTGAATACCTTGGTAGGCCTACATATAATTTTCTTCAAATGGGTCTTTGATCGACCGGTATACCCCGAAACGCAATACCGGCAGCGGCTTACAATTCTTAGGAACCAGGACCTCGGATCTTCACAATAAGAGGAGCATCTGCGAGCGACCTAATAGGTAATGCATCTATGGTCTTGGCATAACACTTGACCCGTTTTCTATTTCGGATGATTCTTTCGGTATGTACTATGTAGGTTAAAAGTGAGACTGGGGGACCCTCTTAAAGCTCCAGCGGGTAATCCACATGGGTAGGATCGTCAGGGAGAGATTGTCGAGGACTGTTTGTTGCTAGCACTCTGGCACTGCGCCATTTCCCTAGTCTAGCCAGTTGCCTAAACAAGCCCAGTTACTTTCATTAAATCAATCCTTAAATCAACCCTTGAATCAATGCCCAATCGCAGAAAGTGGCGAGCTCAGGCGAGCTTGAGGCGAATTGTCAGGTGGTAGCAAGGCGGGCGTTTAGCTGGTCCAACAACTGTTTCTTCGCCGTCCTATTAGATGAACTCATTAACACCTAATTTGGACGAAGAGTAATCCAGGGAGGCCGAACATGTGTTCCTGCATTAGCGCACATCTGCAACACTGGGGCTGCATTGGCGCACATTTACCGCCACCGAGCATTGAAGAAATGGGCTTAGAAAGGGAGGGAGTCCCCCCTAAAGTGAAAGATATTGGGACGTTGGATCAAGCCAGCGATGCGCCGACCGCGGGGAAATACGCCTCTTAATGTACCATACATTAGGTAGGTGAAATAAATAAATCGATACCTTTTAAATCTACTACCAACAGCTTCTCCTTTTAGCCATTGCAAAATTTTAATATTATTACGAAATACATACATACATGTACGTAGATGCAGTACTCAAGAGGTACCTAACAACAGATATTTACTTGCGGCATCTCTTTCACAGATTCAAGTATAAGAAACCCCAAAAGAAACAAGGCCTAGATAATTGTCGATCGTCTGCGTATATCGAGGTATAGGTCTACCTTGGGTATTCCTTCACCGTCCAAAAGTGCCAAGTCCTTCAAGATACATAATAGGATGTCATCATCTCGCACAACACAATGCTTGTTTGCTAGTGAACTTCCGAAAGAGCCAATCTGATCCTCTCAAAGTGCCTTCTCGGTGGTACTTAGCTCCGCTATATTTTAGATCCTGGTCGAGTTTACATGTGGCGAAGATTGTCGGTTTTTGCGGAGTATCTCACCCCTGCCCGGCGTTCGCCACCCACGAATCAGCCATCGATCTATCCGTCACCTTCACCTTTTGGTTAGTTAGTCTAGTGTACGCCCTGCAGGCTGGTGAAACGATGCCATCGTACAGCGCCATTGTACTACTATTAGCACGTAGAGTAGCCAACCGTGAGCCAAATAGATGATGGTGCCTGTAAGCTGAGCGAAGAAGTTCTTCCAAGAGTTCTTTGAGGCACTCTTTTCGAGACGGGGCTCTCGTTACTGACAAAGGGTTCCTCCTTGAAGATTCAAAACGTACAACAAGGAACGTAGGTCCGTTGTTCAAATTAGTTGTAAAGCTGAGTGGAGCAGATTTCCATTGCATTTCGGCATACCCCAGTTGGCTGTAATGGTTCCTAACTGCTTAACCCACAACCTCCACCGCCGATGTGCTCTTCTCTGAGAAAGGACCCCCTGGACGCGCTAGTTCAAAGGTCCATGGAGATTCCTATTCTGTTTAATTTCCCAACCCACGAGGATCGTCCCCTATTCGGAAATCCTTTGTGCTCGTCAAGCTATTAATACTCGACCGCCTCCATCATGTCCACACCTCTTCTTTTTTCCTCCTCAGCCAACAAGCCAACACCGCTATTTTAGTCATTTGACTCAGCTTTGACTTCGGTCGTCCACTCTTTCACAGCGCTCTATTAAGCTTCCAGCTTTACCACATTCTTTCACTTCTAAAACAAACTACCTTGTTCGTATCTAAACGTTCAATATCAACAACACCTTCAAGATGCGTTTCTCCGGAGCTGTTTTCTTCGCTGGTGCCGCTATGGCCGGAAGCACTATCTACTCGACCGACTTCGTGACCATCACCTCTTGCGCCCCTACCGTCACTGACTGCCCTGCTCGCTCGACCGTCACCTCCAGCACCGTCTACCCGGTGTCCAGCGGTCCCGCCGCCAGCAGCAGTGCTCCCGCTTACCCTACTGGCTCTGCTTCTGAGTCCGCCCCCGCCGGTAGCTACCCAACTGGCCCTGCTGAGTCTTCCCCAGCTGGCTACCCGTCCGCCCCCGTTTCTGAGAGCTCTGCCGTTTACCCTACCGGCTCTGCCTCCGTCCCGGCTAGCTACCCATCCGGCCCTGCCTCTGGCTCTTCGCCTGCCGGCTACCCTACCGGTGCCGCCTCTGAGTCTGCTCCCTACCCCACTACCTTGAGCAGCAAGGTCCCTGAGCAGCCCAGCTACAGCACCTCCGTGATCCCCATCACCTACACCACCTGCGTGCCCACCACCACTGTCAGCTACTCGACCGTGACCGTCAGCCCCTCTGCCCCTGCTGGCACTGGCTACCCCGTCGGCCCTGGTGCCCCCGGTGTCTACCCCACCGGCTCGTACACTGCCTCGTAAGTGAAACCGTGACAAATAAGTGTTTCTAGAAAAATTCTAACATGTCTACCAGCAACCCTCCCTCTGGCTCTTACCCCACTGGCAGCCCCATCCCCACTGCCGGTGCTTCCACCATGGCCGGCTCTGGTCTCTTCGCCGCTGCCGTCGGTGCCGCCGCTCTTCTCTTCGCTGCTTAAGCGGACCAATCTTGGTTTTCTATGTTAATGATTCGAAAGCCGGGATGGCAATGGCAATATGAGGCGTGTGAACTCAACGGTTCGGATTGCATATGTACTTAATTCCTAATTGTATTTATGGGCCTCGAATGCCTATGACAACCAAACTTCATTCGATGTTCATATTTGCAAACCTAACTTTAGATTTTTACCTTTTGTGATTGAATATTGCCTTGCCCTTTTCGATGATTTGGTATCATTCGCTTGTGAGTCGTTCCTTTTGGGTCAATATGTCGATCGATCCCTTACCCCTGGCGGCTTAATTTCCGATCCTAGTGAGGGATTGTTGTTGCATGTCCAACCCTGGTAAGGCGTGGTTATGTTGGACTCAGTGGGGAAATTAACAACATGTAAGGCACTCCTTCATTCGCTGTTTCGTCCCATGCTTGCTCCCTCATTTTCGGTAGGGTTTTGTGGCTGTGCTCGCCTGGCTTTTGCGTGAGAGAGTAACGTCACACTAAGCGGGTAAATTTCGCAGACTTTCCCTGCCTTACACAGCAGGGCGCTACAGCATTCGTCCGTACCTTTACGTTACCCCTAGTTAGATTTATAGTGGCTGCGGGCTGAAGCCGGTTACTTGCGTGGTTACCCCCATGTCATCTATTTGTTACTGCGCCTGACGCGTCGGCTTCTCCTTGGACTACGCATAAACGCCTTCCCTTCATTAATTTTGCCCGACTTACAGTAGTTGCCCGGATTCTAATAGTCAGGGTCGGTAGCCACCCTCCCGTATATCCAGGAATTCGAAGGCAGAAATGAAGATACATGTAAATCCCTACCACCAAATCCTTATAATGTTATACTGTGTGTCTTTTCTATACATGGAGTATAAGGGTCAAGTAATCAAAATGCATCCACCACAGCCAACTACCACTGAAAAATCATCATCTTGATCTATACCTGCCTCCTAGTCTTTCCACGCATACCTTCAGTCACCAATGTTTCAAAAGATTGGTGGCATAAGCGACTGATGTTACTAGTGCTCAGTAAAAGTCAGGACCATTTTTACTCCCAAAAATCCTTACACACCCACGATGGTTAGGTAACAGTCTGGTAGGTAGTCCTTCACATTTCTATTTCCCCTAGCTAGCTGAGAAGTCCCTAGTGCCTTGCCTTTCTCTTCTCGAGAGAGCACTTCGAAGCCAACAGTAATCGGTGTATTATCAGCCCGTTGCCAACACCTTCAAGCTCGGAATCAACCTCAAAACAGTCATCGATAAATTAGTTGAGTTTGGGTAGCCTTGTTGCGAGCCTCCGATTTTGTCTTTAGGGCCCCGGGTAAAGTATTGTGCTCGAAATTCATATATCTAACTCCATGACTTACACCGCTTTTCTCATCAAGTTCACAAACATGAAACAGACTTACCTATGCATTATTCTTATTTTGATTGTACGTAGTGCGGAATTCCCGTATCGACATGAAGTCGTTCCAGCTTCCGGTTCATACGTAGGTACGTAAAGCATCTCGACAATCCGTATTAGATACCTATCCATTACGGGTGTGTATATGTGTATTAGTATCAAGGCAGTCTCTAAGTCGAGAATTATAACATGTACTTTTACGCTGTACAGCTGGTTATATCTCGGACCATCCTGTTATATCTGCTAAGTGAGCCTCATTAGTGGATACAGGCGGGACTTCCTACCGGTCTCGCAACGGGCTGCTTAATCGAAACGTGTCGCATATATATATGCTTGATATGTTAGGAAATGCAACTGTGCTAGTTCTCTTCCCATCTCCTTATCTCTACCATAGGGCTGTAATCGCATTCGCGTATCTCTTTCTCTATGTATATAATAAAATACATCGCGTCGGCCTCCGCGGATTCCTTGGCAGCTCAACCGTTGATGGCGTCGGCTAAGCGAATGCGAGGTATTCCTTGACGTGATTGGTTAGAAGTCTATACTTGGCTCATTGCGCGCCCGCCGCACACGCATTGCCAACGACGTCGTCTTTGGGAATCGCTGTTGATTTGCTACATGCTACGCTCTGAATCTATCCGAATGACTTCTAGGGCTCGTATGGGTACCTACCCGTGTTATGCCGTTTCTCAGAGAATGCCTGATGACGACTACATCACCCTATCCTGACTCCATTCTTCACCCATGGCACCTGTGATAAGGGAGCCGAATGGGATAATTATCGGGAAACGTCTATAACTGTACATATACTAAGATGTCTACCTATATATCATCATTGATTTGTATATATGGCCTCGCCTCCGTAGGTACATGAACGTTGGAGTGCCTACGAGACCAAAAGACTTCCAGCATTACAGTAAAGCAAAGATATACCCAACATTAACAAATTCCTCTCGTCTCTATCTTGGAAAGCCAATGTCGACCATGGACGGCCTGCCCCTTATTCCTTTTGGCCCAGGCGCCACTTGTACGCTGGACACTTGTCCGCTCGAGTGGTCCGTATTAGAGTATCGCCCATCCCTCGGGGCTAATATCGCTTTCATTTGCATATTCGGTATTTTGATGCTTGCTCACACAGCCCTTGGGGTACTGTGGAAAAGTTGGTGGTTTCTAGGCTGCATGGGCGTGGGCTGCTTGACTGAGATTCTCGGTTACGGCGGTCGTATCATGCTCTATTACAACCCGTTTAGCTTTTCTGGGTTTATGATGCAGATTAGTATGTCCGGCTCTCCTCGAAACATTGCTCTTTGGAAGGCGAGTCCCATGCCTAACTCCTCCGTCGATAGTATGCATTGGCTGCGCTCCCGTCTTCTACTCCGCCGCCATCTACGTGACCATGTCGAAGGTCGTCGAGAATCTTGACCCGTCTCTGTCCCGGGTCAAGCCAAAGCTTTACTATATCATCTTCATCATATCTGATGTCTTTTCTCTCACTCTTCAAGGTGTTGGTGGGTATGTCGCGCAGTCTCCTATATCCTAAATTCATTCTACCCGCCTCCAGGTACACCTGGGCTGCGATGAGCACTTTCCACCAGTGGTGGTCGGTGGTGGCCACGTTTACGATAAATCTGTGCTGACGCTAATGTCATCCTTCTGCAGTGGGCTGTCGACATCAACTTCAGGATCGAGCCAAACAGCAGTTGACCTGACCCTCACGGGGTTAAGTTTCCAGGTGTTCTCCATGGTAGTCTTTTGTAGCCTCCTCGCCGACTACATGATCCGATACTCCAAAAGGCGAACAATTACCAGCACTCGCCTAAAGATCTTCCTGGCCTTTCTCAGCATTGCGATCCTGCTTATCCTAGCACGATGCGGATACAGGGTTGCGGAACTTAGCGATGGATATCTTGGTGGGTTGATTCACAACGAACCTCTCTTCATCGCGCTCGATGGTGTTCTCATTGCCCTTGCCGTCATCGCATTATGTATCGGCCATCCTGGCTTGGTGTTCTTGCCATCCGAGAACGGCCTAAGGATACCCGATGGTTCGAGCCAGGATGGAATCATGCTTCAGAACAAATAAATAGCTGGGTTGACAGTTTAATATCGTAGGTGTTGTTGGCATGCGAGGGCAATATTACACTAGTAGAAAGGGAAATGCTAGAATACTCATTGGATTTATAGACTCGAGTTTTCGGTTATAAAGGATGTTATGGCTATAAAGTTTTTGGATTGGGTCCGAGAGGAACTACCCGATAGCAATCTGTTGGTAATGTCCGCCGGGATGTTGTAAGCGTCCAAGGGACCGAGCTTGACAGTGTCTGGCGGTTGTCAATTCTCTGTCATCCTTGAGCTGCTCCAATACAACCTCAAACAAGCATCATTGAACTAACCTCCTTAAAAGAACGAAATGAATTTTAGACATGGTATTGTTAATTTCCAGGTCCAACATTAGGTCATTATGCTTCAATTCGCAAAATATGTTTTATCTCTACACATCTTGTTCTTTCCTGTACATGCATGGGAGCACCTTTCTGAGCCTGCGCTTCAATCTGCGTTATCCGAAGACAGTGGTACCGTCGTAGTAGCCTGTAAGTGAAATTTCACCTATCTTAACACGGCTATGGCTAAGCATGTATATCCACATAGTTGTACATGTAAGTTTCCCCCGGGGGCTCATAGCTTTAGATTAAGGACCGTCTAATATTCAACCGAGATTAAGCCTTCAGAGTCAGTATTCCCCTAGTGTGTCAAATGGCGGTCATATACTCAAAGATGAATGAAGCAAGAAATCAGAACCCTTGGAGACAGAATGGTCGTTAGCGAAACCCGAGGCTCAGCTACCGCTCATCAGCATAGACTGTGCGACAAACCCCAACGTCTGCGCTTCGTACGGGGTGTCGTCATCCTCAACTGTGAAATGGTTCCAGAATGGCGAGGCTAAATCAACTTACAATGGTCCTCGAAGGGCGACGGCGTCAGTGATATCTAAGACCGAAGTCTATTATTTGTAGAGCATGACATGCCTAACAATTGTTAGTCTCCTCGCTTGGATCAACCGCATACAGCGTCCCATAGTTTCAGAAGTCAGTGCTACAACGTTAGAGGACTTCAAAAAGATAGACGAGACCGTTTTCATTGCCTACCTCGATGCGGGTGACGAGACCTCTAAAGCCGCCTTTGCTGACGTGGCGGGACGTTATCATGAAGAGTTTACATTTGTCATGACTGTTGACAATGCTGCTTTTACGGCGGAGAAAGTAACAGCGCCAATCGTCAAATGCTATAAGCCGATGGATGGCGACACACATGAGTTTACGAGCTTATCGGATGTGTCTGCGCTAGAGAAGTTCGTTAAGGAGGCCTCGCGACCTGTGATAGGGGAGCTTCTTCCGCACAATCATCAGCGATTTCTCGACGTAAGTTAAGCTTGAATCCGTTTTCCAACCGTCTCTGTTTTAAGAATATATATTTAAACGATGTATACCTTACAACTGTGACTGACAAAACCTCCTGGGAGGAACACAGCGCGGTTGGCCGATGGTCTATGTTTTCGCTGCTACAGAGGCTGAGCGGTCTGGGATTCGTAAAGAGCTTAACACGGTCGCTCGTAGCTACTACCAGAGCCTGACAATGGTCACCGTTGACCCCCTCGAGTTCCCCGATCTGCCTGCGAAGCTTGGTCTCGACCCGGACATTCTGCCGGCTGGCGCCGTCCACCAGATCTCAAAGGATAGGATCTACCCTTACCCCAAGGGCAGGGGTTGGACGTCCAGTGAGATCCAGAATTGGGGATTGGATGTGTGGCAGGGACGCATTAAACCATGGGTACCTCCGGGTGCGACGACCACATACACGGATCTGGCTGGGCGTATCGAGGCCACGCGGAAAGTGTCCATTAGAAACATACCGGGTGTCAAGATTAGGGTGGGAGGCCGGGATGAACTCTAAGTTGATTGATTTATGGAATACATGAGGAGTTTAGGTATGAGATCAAACAGCATTCAGGTATGATATAATATTAATGAAACTTATATTCGGGAGCTGTGAGTGTCCTCTGGTATCTTAGGTTCACATACCTAGTCCATAATTCCCTGGCAATGCCATGATCTATCCCAATGCTCTGCGGTAAACGACCGCTATGCCCACAATTGTGCCCAAATTTCGCTTTACCTTTTCCAAATATATATGAACACTGCTATAGTCTATCCAAACTTGTATCAAATATTGCCAAATGCCATTAAACCCCGTTATTTTGTTCTGTATCCGAGCCTTTCTCTCGTTCCGTGTCTGAGACCTTCTCCCTTTCTGTATCGGAAACCTTTTCACGTTCCGTATCCGAGCCCTTCTCCTGCTCGTCGCGGTTTTCTTTCGCAGGGGCAGACGCTAGGGGCGGTGGCCCGGATCCGCCTGCTTCGGTTCTTGTGCGCATTCGGTTTAGAACTTCGGCAGCCTCGGCGGCGAACTTGCATCTCATACGGATGGCCCCGCCGTACTTGTAGAACAGCCACGGGAAAGGCAAACATGCGATAGCGAGGAACCCGGGGACGGAGCTAGCCCAATGAATACCGAGGTTGTTATACATAGCCGTCGTGAAGAGCGGGAACGCGGCACCGAAGATGGATCGTAGGACGGAGTTCGCTGCAAGCGCCGATGCGGCATAAATGACATCTGCTCGTGGTTAGCTGTAGCCCCTAATTCGCATTCGAATACAAGTGTGACGGGAAGGTTAAAGACTCCAACTTACATGCATCGATCATGTAGTTCATCAAGCTTAGGAAAACTAGAACTAGCCCAGAAGCGAAGAAAGCTGATGCGATGATACAAACGATCCAGTGTATTTCACGGCCGTTGGTCCACGCGAACCAGAATAGTCCAACGGGTAGCAGAATGGAGCCGATCATGGCGGGCGGCAACCGTGCCTCGGGAGGAGCATTCCCGTTATGGTTTGCCGATGTTTTCGCATATCGCTTGTTGTCCCATACACTATAGCTGACCGAAAACAGCATGCCGACGGCGATACCTAGGAACGCTAGACCTCCGACACCTGGAGACCACCCGCGTTGCTGCTGGAACACGATAGGAAATGCGGCGAACATCATGTACAGGGTTCCGCTGGGGATAGGACGTTAGCGCTAATCTGTTTCACTCTTCGACGAAGGGATCACATACTATACAATGGCCATGTAGAGAGAAAGGAGTAGTACGATCGGCTCGCGGAATAGGAGAATCCAGGGTCTAGATAGAGCGACTTTAAACTCTTGGCTCACTGTCTTCTTGGGTTTGCCGACATCGAGCTTGGACATATAGACTTTGCCGGTCATCTGGGATAGTTTCTCTGCCCGTTTGCGGAGGAGGATAGGGGCGTACGTCTCGGGCACAAGCGAGCAACATATAATCCAAAGGAGGCCGGTGAAACACGCCATAAGACCCTCAACCCATCGCCATCCACCTCCTACGCCGAGGAAACCACCAACGATCGGACCAATGGATGGACCTAAGAAAGGAGCCTAGCAAGCAATGTCAGTTTATGTATATAAAAATCGATATATTACGCAGATGAGTGAGCGAGCGAGCACGTACAGTAGCGAACAGGGCAGTGGCTAATCCTCTCTTCGTAGCAGGAAACATATCGGCAATGACTCCACCTGAGTTGGTCAAAGGCGAACTTCCAATCGTCCCCGCAAAGAAACGGAGAATAATGAGTGTCCAGATATTCTGAGATCCCGCCGCGCCGGCGTTGAACGCTGTCAAGCCCATATACTAAAGGAGGGTGAGTTAATAGTCATTCATGGAAGACCCCTGAACGGGAGACAAAGGGCGAGCTATTGGGGGTCAACTTACCGTGAAGAAGAACAGTATCTGTCTACCATACATCTCAGATAGAGGAGCCCATATCAACGGCCTGTGTAAAGATTAGCATAGGGTGGTGTGCAGAAGGGGTTGGGAAAAGAAATATCCTTATACATACCCTAAGGCGAAGCCGAGGACGAAGAGCGAGATACCTAATATTGCGACCTCATCGCTGACATTGAATTCCTTAATCACCTCGCTGATACCCCCGGAGTAGGCCGTCGAAACGAACGTAACAGCAAGAACGGCGATGGCCTGTAGCGCAGTGATACCCCATTTCTTCCCTTCAGAAAATTTCATCGGGTTTTTGGAATCATCGGGGAGGAAGTCGACTATGAAAGGATCGTCCTGGGTGCCTTCGCCTCTATACTTCCATGCTAAGACCGCCGGGGTGACGCCAGTTTGCTCGAACTGGCGCTGGAAGTAAGATAGTTCGTTGCTGGGCTTTTGTGATTCAATATCGCGATCGCGCTCCGTCATTGTGGCAGACGACTCTGAAGAAGAATCTGTTGATGGCATGATAGAGCAATGTGTTAGCCCCTACCAGGTATGAGAGGAAGCTCCTGGGACGGCAGAGCGTTATTGGGCAAGGTTATGAAGATATACAAAGGAAGGCCACTAAAACGGGATAGTTCACGGGGGTATCTAAATCATATATATTGAATATCCCTCGGAGTTTTTCACACACTAATCTGAATACATATTTCTTTGTTTCGGACACGGAATTAAGGAACTTATTTATACGATAGTAACCGGCACCTCGGGGTTCCACGCTCTTACTAGCGGTCGATTATGTGAGGCCCTTAGCGACCAAATGCCTTGCGCAGGGTTATGCAGTGTGATACAGAAACAAAAGGAAATGAATGCTGGGCCAGCTCTGGGTGTGATACCTACCTACGGTACGGCTGCCGTACCCGTTCAAGTCCGGCACGCACTAGACGCCATTTTAGGTATTGCTCTGCTCACTCGGGTACTTCTAGCAGATCGGATATTGAACTGTGTGCCACCTCCATCAATGTTCAATGACATAAGATCGGGCTTTACTTCCTAGGTATCGAAGCTGCGGTTCGCATGGATTGCTGCGTAGTATCAGCGTTGGTGACAGGTTCTACAGTCTAAAAGACCCAACACTATGGGAACGGTGGAGCTTTGCAGGAAGGAAGTGAGATGACGCCGCATACCTACTAGTACCAAGGCGGGGGTTTGTATCAAGCACCGGTCCGAGTTCTGGTGGATGAATACCTTGCCTAGGTAGGTAGCATCGAAGATGTTTACAAACATATGATTGCGGCTCCCCGTCGGCGTAGCGTTATGTATCCCTTGAAAAACAACAGCTGACAAATGAGATACAGGTTTAGGCGTTTTTTTTTTCTATTATTGTAGTGGATGGAATTTATGACTGGATTGGTTTTGAATATTAGCCACGTGTTGGTCAAGAACCAGACCACTTCCGGCCACTTGACTCAGACTGTTTCTTGTTGATGGGTATGGCTGGATTCCTTCGGCCCCGAATCTTATCCCATGTCGTATGTGTGCTAGTTGGAGCTGAGAGATAAATCAGGAAAGCCCAGCGAGAGCGAGGCCGAGCGAGGTCCGTGACAGCGTGATGGTACTCAAGTCGTGTGGCCTGGGCTTGGGCTTATAGAAGAGAGTATTCGATCGGTGCCTATGAGTCCCCGACCCCCGACTCAATCGATGGCCTATCCGTTTAAAAAAACAGGCGGCAGTTAATTAGAACAAAAGAAAAACATTTAGTCTGCTGAGTAGGGGTACGCCGACGAATAGGAGATCTGTGAGCCCTGGATCTCATACAGAATACGGATTTAGGTAGCCGATCTCCGCCATCTTATCTAATGACCCCATATGAATTTATGCATAGGGTGGCCCTCTGCGTATTCTTATTGGTCGAGGGTTCCCGAGGCGTTTGTAGCATGCCATACCTGTATATTAACTATACGGGCTCACGTCGCTGTATCAGGTGCTTACATGTAGGTAGAGACTGCTAGAAAATTAGTACGTTCCACGAAAAGCAACTTACGAACTGCCACCACCCGTGCCACCTACGTAATTATGTCAACGCCCATACATATATACGTAGTTCCATTTCGGATTCGTGATAGAAGACCGAAACGACTCCCTCGGCGTAGGCGGTAGTTGACTTGGCCGCTTCATGGAGACTTTTGGCTTAAAGATGCCGTTGGTAGAGCAATTACCTGCATAGTTCCTCAAGCCACATTGGTACCTAACTCAAAGCGGGATAAAGAATAACTTGCTGGCGTTTGAGCTTACTGCCAAGACGGTACTCGGCCAACGGAGGTTACTGAGACAAAAGAAAATGATGCCGCATATATATGGAAGTGGAGCAGATCCGAAATGAGTTCCGGCCACTGAGAATGTTATGCGGTACACCTTTAGCAATGCAAGTAGGCAAGTAAAGTGTAAGTTACTAAGATGCGATATGTTATATCCAGTCAGCTGATGAAGCAGTTCCGAACCTCATGTTGCTCATGGTCAATATTCAAGTTCTATTCACCGAGGGCGTTGTAAAATGGGGGCTTCGAAGTCATACAGGGGCCAATAGTTGACGGATCAGCGCCAATCTCGACAAATGGCTTTCCGGGGAGATGACGAGCGGCAGTCCGTATGCCGGATGTGTCTTGAATCTATTGCTTGATGATATGTAAATGAGAGCAAGATGAGGTAAGGAAGTAAATAAAGATTTTGCTTGGTAAATAGTAAGGGAACCTTGGAAGTCTTGATAAGCCTCGGGAGTTCCACTGCGGGATGTTACCATCGGATGTGGTTAGTGAAACTATAGGTAAGGTCATGTTTGTTCGTGCGTCCCAGTGCACCTTGATCTTGGTAGCTGCTGGGCCACTTGGTTTAAAGTTTTTGGGTTGAAGGTTTGGTTTGGTAACATTGAAGGTTGGACCCGCTGCCCGCTGTGCTGGAGATTGCGGAGTTAAGTACCTATGTAGGTAGGTACCTAATCGATTAAGATTTTTTTTGGTTTTACCTCAAATCTCTAAATCTTCGACTTGTGTAATAATGCGCGACGACGTCAGAGCATGCATATGAACATGCAACTGGAAGAATGTCTCTCTATCATGAGACGGCCGAAATATTATCAACGTCCCCATCCACAGTCGGAGGCAACCTAAAGACTCGCATCTTCAGTAAGAAAGATTTAAAATCCCCTCGGCAACAGGTTTATGCCCTCGCATTGGAGACGTGCAAATGGAGCTCAGTTCTCAAAGAAGTCATCGACAACTCGGAACTATTGCGACATGAGCGCAAGGTGAGCACACATGCGCAATAATTACCCAATACCTCCTGCTTCGAGTGGGGCTAATTACTTAGGGATGGATAGCTCAGTCCCTTACTGGCTTTATTGCTTGTCCACGATTTCCTACTCTCTAAAAAGGGCATTGCGCTGCCTGCCGCTCATGGCCTCAGAGCCTCCATCGAGCGTCATAAGGCGCGCCTGAATGCTGAATTTACAAGAGCTCGGCTGCGGAGGAAAGCTGGATCTGTCGAAGCATTGAGAGAACAGATAACTACCGAGTTCCTGGGTGACTCGGCCGGCTATCCACGATGGGTGCGCGTGAATACTCTCAAAACAACCATCGAGGATCAGTTGGCCACCACATTCGCCGACTTCACAAGGGTTCTCACCGTGAGCGAAGTCACGGCCGCACCAGGCAAATTTTTACATGTAGACAATCATATCCCGAATTTACTAGCTATATCTCCAAGCTTTGAGATTACCAAGACGGAAGCCTATGCGTCCGGAGCCATTATATTACAGGATAAAGCCTCCTGCTTTCCGGCCTATCTGCTGGACCCTCGTTCCGAGGATGGCGATGTCATTGACTCTTGCTCGGCCCCGGGGAACAAAACGACACACCTTGCAGCTATTGTGCATTCTCGGATCCCGGAAAACGAAAGGAATACGCAGATAGTATATGCATTTGAAAAAGATACGAAGCGGTCGCGGACGCTGGAGAAAATGGTCAAGCTTGCTGGTGCCAAGGATATCACACGAATGAGCTTCGGTCAGGACTTTCTCAAGGTCGACCCGAATTCAGAGCTGTTTAGGAATGTCGGGTGCCTGCTCCTTGACCCTAGTTGTTCGGGCAGTGGTATCGTCGGTAGGGATGATATGCCTACGATACATCTCCCCGAAATTCCCGGCACAACCAAAAAGCCATTGGTCAACTCGGGTCGTAAGCGTAAGCGGGAAGATTCAGAAGCCGTTAAAGAAACGTCGCAGCCAGTTTTGGTCGACGATGATGGGAAGGAGACCTTGGTCTCCTCCGAAAAAGAACTGAAGGCCCGCCTAGAAGCATTATCGTCATTCCAGTTGACGCTCCTTCTACACGCTTTCAAGTTTCCCGCTGCCAAGAAGATTACGTACTCGACTTGTTCAATACACGCGGAAGAGAACGAGCAGGTTGTACTGAAGGCTTTGCAATCCGATATTGCTCGGGAGAGAGGCTGGCGCATTTTACCGCGGGACCAACAGGTCAGGGGTCTGCGCGAGTGGCCGGTTCGCGGGTCCATCGAGGCGAGTGGTGGGAACGCCGAGGACGCCGAGGCGTGTATTAGGTCTTATAAAGATGACGGCCGAGGCGTCATGGGTTTCTTCGTAGCCGCTTTTATCCGCGATGTCCCATCCGAGTTTGAGGACGGTGACGGTCCTTACCTCCGTGATGACGATGGTCGCATTATCAGGGATCCTATCACGGGCATGCCGACCCTTAAACCGGGATATATGTCGAGCTCTTCGAACGACGTTAGCTCAAGGACTCAACCTGTACAAGAGCATAATCCCGAACTCGTTGATGAGGAAAATGACGATATAGACTCCGATGATGCAGGTGATACAACTACTGATGGTAGTGACCAAAGCAATACTGACGACGAATGGGACGGATTCGGCGATTGAGTTCCAGCGGTCTATCAGAACTATTACACCTTGAATATATTCCTACGAGGACAGTACATACTTAAAGAAATTCAACCCTCAACTTACTTTGCTATACTGGTTGCTCGATTTGATCTTCTCGCCGTAACGGCGTTATTTGCCTATGCGCCTTATGCTTCGATGTGTATAGGCTGTATACATGATATGGCAATTGAATACCGGAAGCATAGGAGACATCTTCAAAGCTAGGTACATATTTGCGTCAATGTGAATAGGGGTTACTCAGAACGTCATTCGCATTGCATAACTAACGCAGCAGACCTTATAATGTCACACATAGATAGGAGAAATTTGAACTTCATGTGCTGTAAATTGGTATGCAAATATTGTACATCTAGAAGCGAACTGGGTTCGATACTGGTTACCTCGTACAAGTACGCAAGTAGCCATCGGCCCGTATTTTTGAATGCGCCTCAAACAAGTCAGGCACAAGCTATAAGAAGATATCGACAGTGCAATGAACTAATCACATCGCTAGTCTTGGTATCCGCGGCCTCGCAAGCAAGGCAACCTGCTTTGCGCTGCTAACCCAAAATGTCAAAAGATAAAAAATAGAAAGAAATATTTCCAAGATCGCGTTTTTCCCTGTAAACCCTTCTATCATGCTACCACCCTTAGCTGCGCCTCGTATTCCCTAAAATGTTGTGTACGATATGCGCACACAGAAGAAGCGAAGATGTTGTTGTCTAGCTCACTTACCACGCGCAAGGTTCTTTTCCCCTACGACCGGCGCTGATACTCCTTGGCGCGCTTTATGTGGCCGTGGCTATGAAGAGGAGCGCGACGCCTGCGAAGAGGAGCACGCGTAGACTCAGGCTGAACGGTAGTCGTAGATGTGACCGTAACAATATCCCAAACTATTGAGACGTCAGGGTTTCCTCCCTCGGATGAGGCGGGGGCTTCGGCGGCAGCGGTGACAGCAGGCTCGGAAGCCGTGACGGCAGAGCTAGAAGCGTCGTCGGAGAGCTGGAGGAAAGCGTTGCCCGTGGGGGCCGAAGCCGATTTGGTCGTTCCAGTGGCCTTGGTCTCATAGGTTGACTCTCCAGATTGAGATGGAGAAGACTGTCCTCCGGCGGTGCTAGTGGGATACTGCAGTATCCGGGTTAGTAATTGCTACATCTGGATCATTGGACCTTATATAGAGAACTGGGTCATGTTTCAAGAGCAAGTATTCCAGCAGCACAGGAAAAGGCCCCAGATAAACGTTGTTAAAGGAAATAAATAGGGCCGGATGCTACTCACGGTCGAAGACGCAGGCTTAGATGAGGACGAGGGCGAGGACGAGGACGACCCTGAGCCAGAACCAGAGCCAGAGCTGGTGCCACTGGAAGAGCCACCCTTGCCCCAACCAGTAACAGGGCAGTTAAGAGGGAGCGCATTTAGCACTTCCGAAACCGCCACCATAGTGCCGATTGCGGGTTTGATCGAGCAGTCCTTGTTGTCGTTGACACCGCCGGGAATGTTAGGGCAGTTCTCCATGCCACTAGTGCCCACGTTGCAAGTGTCGATGATGGTTTGAAGGGTATCCTGATCCCAGCCAGAGATGAAGTCACCGTGAGAACTATAGCCCGTAGCATCGCCGTTGGACAAAACGAAAGGCTGATTCTTTCCATCGGGTGTCCACCTATCTTTGAACGAGGGCGTATCCCAATACACTTCGTAGAATATGTGAGGAACGTGAATCCAACCTGCTGGGCAAGTTTGTAGGCCATCCACGGTCGTCGGCCATGCCATGTTGTGCTCATAGTCGTCGATGCCCGCTTCAGGGTTATAACATGAAGGGAAGTGGATGTCCTGTCGAAGAGGAGAGTAGGTTCCGTCACAGTCGTACAAAGGAAAACCGGCGCCCATGCCCTTATCGTTAGGATCCTGTATACCCGCCATGGTTCCGTCGGAATCTACGGGGTACGAAGGAGGATCATAGCTCTGTCGAGGACAAGTCCATTGGATTTGTTGGATAGGACCTTTGCTGGGATCGAGATTCCTTCCGCCTCCAAACGCAGGGGGGTCTCTGGTTGTGGAGTTACCACTGAGCATCTTCAGACCAACGGGGAATGCCTGGATAGTGTCGTTGGTAGGTTCAAAAAAGTAGTACACGTTCATGTAATACAGGGGCACTTTCTCGAAACTGTCTGGATTCTTGGGGTCTTGAAAGAAGAGAGATGGTATCCAGTAGTTACTCTTGTCATTCTTGATGGTAGTTGTGGTACACTCCGAGCTCAATAGGTCGTCACCCCGGGTGCTAATGCCAAAGTTGCTTCCTCCCATAATGCTGTGATAATGTGTAGCCTCTGCTCCGGGATTGACCACCGGGTCCATAGGACCTTCGGTCAGGAACTGATTTTGTGTAAAGTGCAAGACGGCGAAGGTCATTTCCGTCTTAACTGCTGCGGCCAAAGGGGCCACGGAGGCCAGAGCGCCGATAGTTGTGAACTTCATGACTGCTTTTGCTGTTTCTCTTATACACCTTGGGTACGTCTTTTGTGTGATTGCAGTTTTGGGAAACGCTGTCTCCAAGAGAATGTAATTCTTCAAAATGCTGGTACCGGATCGCTTTTAATAAAGATTGTCTGATAGGTAGTCTGCGTATAGTGACTCAAAAGTTTCGACTCGAGCGTTGATACGGATAACCCGAAGAAAGAAGGGACAAACAAAAGATATGTTTGGTAAAATGAACGAAGGACTCAGCCGGCAGAGCACTGAAAGAGTGAAGTGACAAGAAATGAATGAATGGTTAAAACCTAACACAACAGAGAGAAAGCTTCAAAGTGAAGAGGCGGAGAGAGGAAGAGAAAAGAGAAATCACCAAGACTACCTGGGTACCGAGGAGCTCGTATATTAATTGGTGGAACAGGCTCTTCAGGCTATGAGTTGAGGCATGGGGCGACTGGTGAGTGGCCAGGCCACTCGGCAAGAAACGAACCATGATAGCTCGACATGCAGGTGGAAATTCAGGAACTGGACGACCCAGCTGCCTAGGTGAGATATCCAGGTGGGGAAAGGGGTTGATAGGTCAGGTAGCTAGGTATCATAGGCCAGCTCTTATGCCACACTAGACGGCGAATGGCTGGCGCGAAGCCATTTGCTGTGCTTTCATGCAGGGGAATGGCAGAGATAGCGGCAAAGTTAGCCCTGAAATATCCTGTACATGTAAAAAGGAAACATTCCAGAAATAAAGTCGCGAAGAGTAGCCCTTCGCGGTTGAAGTGGTGTTGACAGTAAGATTTCATCCTGTCCCCCCTACTTGTGAGTAACTATACCTACATATCTAGATACCTGCCTACCCACAAGCATGTAAGGAGTGAATAGCAGCTGACTCTATCTTTGTCTGGTGCTATCTCGCTGCCTTCCATTTCCAGATCTTGTTCCACATAGGTGGTAGGATCGATAAGGTGAACGATCGACTGGACTGGGTAGTGGGGAACGAAAGTTTCGTTTTGTTTCTATTGATCAAATCTTGGTCTTTACCTTCTCGGCGATCGTTGCGGGCCAGAACTTTCAGGGACCCTTTGCTGGGATGATGACAAGTTGAAGCTGATCTTTTACCCCTTTAATAAAAAGAAAGACCAGGCACAAAGTAACTCGGTACTTGTACTTAACCTATTAAGTTCGGGCAGATTTGAAACAAGCTAATGCGGGTAAAGATGTGTAGGCTAGAAATATTGTTCGTTGATTGGATCCCATCTCCGGTTAGTTACCGCTATTGGGCAGCTGGTTCTCGGCCCTTTTACATGACATGAGTGTGAGTGAACTTTTATCAACTTTATCAACCTTCAAAATTTTTTACAGCACTGTATTCGAATCAGCTGCCAACCCTCCATTATACTCGGCGAGGAACGAGGATATAGAAGCAGGTATCCCTTGCGTTGCTGCAGGGAGCCATAACCTCGGCTCAACGACTTGATATAACGGCCCAGTTAATATATATTGGGCGCTACGACAGTATATCTATAACGAGTAAATCTACGTATGTAGCCAAGACAGCGGGAAACGATGTTACACCGGTAAAAGTTTACCAATCTGATGGGAATCCTAGTGTCATCCGGTGTGGATGAGCTGAAAGGCTATCCGCTAAAACAAGGCTCTTCCCGCCCTTTTTTTTAACCCTTGCGCGCGGCTGTACAACTTGATCTACGCACCAACCAATTCAGCCAGCGCAAATCTTTCCTTTTGCCCTAGACTGTTCACACGAAAAAGAACGAATGTGTGGTATAGAAATAACTCGGTCACATTGAGCGCTTCGCTGTTGAGAAGAGGTATCTTCAGTGTGCTTACCGCATCGTTTCTGTCGAGGCGAAAGGCTATCATCCATTACATCTACATCGTATCAATAGTTTCTGTGGCGCGACGTTGCACCACATTTCAGCACCTCGATTGGAAGTGATACAGCTAGGCGCTGCAGCTTAAACAGGCTTTAGACGCCAGCCACTTTTTGCACTTGGCGAGCTTTAGAACCGGTCTATGTCAGTATCAGCAGGTAAAGAATATTGAAATCTATCTACTCGACTGTGTGCTTTGCGTTTTTAATTATGAGAATACGGAAGGTGGTGTCTAAGTGTCCATAGTATTGTTTTGATAATAGTTACACGGCAAAATATCGGTATTCTGAAGTCATTCAGAGGATGTCTCCATGGTGGGTTATTGTCGCTTATTAGGAGTAATATCTCGGGCAGTTGTCATGTTTCCGTCGGCCAAAGCGCCCCTCTCCTAAGTGAGCTCCTTGTAGTACACGTAATTCAAGTTGAAGAAAAACCAGTCATATTCAAGTGTTTCTGGTATCACTTCAGATGTTATATGTTTTCCCTCTAGAGCCTGGCCAATGTGAGAGCGTTGTTCAAGATAGCTCCCTGGTGACATATGCAAATTTGGACGACTCCAAGGACACCCGCTAATCCCGACACGAACTATTGTACAATATTAACTTACACGACACTTCGTTGACGTCTCCTAGGTGACCTCCGATAAGGAGTTTCAGTGGCACCGTCAATGTCCAATTCCTTTCCCAGGTCGTCATTAGTCGTTAAGATCGACAGTATCGATTTCTCAATATCCTCCCTGACTCCCATTAATTGATCCTCTTCGATCCATCCCGATTCTAGCGCGAACCTCACAATGTCGCTAGCACTACTGAAGCTCGGTATGCTATCATCGGCGTCAGGGTTTAGATGTGTCCATAATTCCTTCGTGAGCCGCTTGAAAGCATTCAGCTCCTTCTTCAGCCCTTTGAAATGCTTTACCATCCAGTCATAGATGTACGCGAGCCACAGGACATTCGTATACGGCTCATGTAGAGCCCACGTGATTGGTCCATCTATCCCTTCTTCGTAGGCTTTCCTGTGACTGTCTGGTGGAAGACACACTCGGTCTCCCCGCAACAGAAACGACCTCATACGCCTGTACACCTCACACTGCGGAGCGTGCTCGCTCGTGAATATGCTTAGGTCTCTTTCAAGATCATAGGCGATCGGCTGAGATCCTTCGACTTGGTGATCGGCGTGAGCTCGAGAAAGCCCGTAATCGAGAATCGTTACTTCAAGGCCGGAGAAGCCAAAGCGACCGGAACGCTGTCGATCTTCCGCAGGGATCGGCTGTCCTGTCTTGCGTATACACAAGTTCCCTTCGTGAAGATCCCGATGCTGTTGTAGTTAGTTAGGGCTGTTTTAGTAGGTGTCGTTGGCTCTGCTCACCTCAAATTCTATGTGAGCCTCGGCGCGAGCCAGTGCGATAGCAACATGAAAGAATATGTCCCATAATTGGTCGGTAGAATGAAGCTCGAAATCTTCAAGTGCCGTCCCCGCGTCACCCAGCTCGACTACTAGAAATCTGGTGTCGTCCAAGTACCGGCTTGGTGAAGGGTAGAACTGTAATCTGTCCGGATCTTGCCGTTTCAATTTCTTGTGGAATGATTGGTGCGTCTCAAGTAGCTCTCTGCAAGCCTTTCCCTGGACTATATACCTCTCCTTATAGACAACGAAGCCAGGTATATCTGCGAGCCATTCTGAGATCTTCAATTCTCCAATTAAGTCCGATTCAGAATGTGGCTCCTCATCGACGAGTCCTGACTTCTGCTGGGCCTTGGTTTGAGGCTTGATTGGCGATTCCATCCGAATGACTTTGATGATGCTGGTCCCGCGGTCGTTCGTCACGCGGTAGACTTCTGCGTAGGAAGCCTCCGCTATCTTGACGATCTTATCGCCTGTTGGACAAATGTCGGACCAAGACAGCACCTGTAGTTCTCCTTCTCTTCCCACGGCATCTATATCCACTGGAGCCTTTGGCTTAGATGGGCTCAATATCCGGGGTGTTTGAAGCTTGATAGCCTCAACTCGCAGTGGTGTTGCCGGAATATGTTGTTCCTTCCGTCGTGGAGAGCGTCTAAGAGGGATTGATGGTGCTGAATTCTCGTCATCTATCCTTATAGTAGAGATTTTACCAACCAACTCCTCGAATGCTCCATTGTTCTGGATGTCATCGTCTTCTATCACTTTCTTCGTCTTTGGTTGGCTTCTTACTGGCGTTTGTGGTAGTTCGACGAATAATCGATCGGCTTTGGGTTTCCTGGATTGTTTGCCATATTTTCGTAGAGACGTTGCTTTCGACATTTTGTCGTTATCCTAATACCCATTGGATCCCTATCGCATTCCTTACCGATTAATTCCCGCCGATGTGTTCTGATGTTAACGTCGATTAACATTAATTAACGTCGATACACGATTGTTGACTTTGGCGGTGGTTGCCGGGTAACGGTTGAACCTACGGTGCTTCAAAGCTTAGGACGGTTCGGTACCAACCGGAGTTAAGAACAGTTAAGAACGAATGTAGTTTGTGGATCCCGATAAGACGATCCACGTATCAGCCACCCACTCAGGCACCAAGCCACATCCATATGGGGACCCCAATTTTAGTATAGGTACCAACTTTTTGGCGTCGCTTGACCCAAAGTTTAGCGATTATTGGAGATTGCGAGTAGCTCCAATTTCGTCTCCAGTCTTCCCCCGTCTCCTCTTCTCAACCTCATCGCGCACAACAATACTCCGCGAAGAGTCCCATAACCATGGCGGATTTCATTAAGAATATCATCGGGGGTAGTAAGCCCTCTGATACTCCTGTGCCGTCTGCTGATTCGGGTGAGTTTTCCCCCAAATCAACCGCAATTGCGCGACAGGAATTGCCCGAATAGCTTCTCAACAATTAGAATGGATCGTCGAAGCTTTTGACAAGCTACTTGTTATCATGCATTGCAGTATCTATGGTATCTAATTTATAACTTCTCATCCAGATTTTGCCGACTTCGCCGATGCGCCTTCGCCGGCACCCGTACCCTTCGAGACCGTCGCTGGTGGTGCTAACCTTGGTGGCCCTGCGCCCACTGGTCGCCCGTATACAAAGTGGTATAACATCCACGAGCGCTATACTCTAAGCGATTTCCGTGCCGAAGGAATCATCTTGTTGATCATAGCCGTCATCTTCACGCTACACTACATCGGCACGAAGCTCAACCGAGCCAAGGCAAGGGCATGGATTAAGGCGCACGCCCCAGTCCTAACCAGCGAATTTGCCGTTGTCGGTTTCAGTGGCACACCTCAGCAAACTGAACAGGATCCTGAGAAGTTGCTTAAGGCCAAGAGCTTGTTTGAATATGCGACTTACGCAACTGGCCGACAGAATGTCGCCTTCATGGACGTCAAGTTGTCGCTCAAGAAGCGCTTCAACCCAATAATGACCTTCGTGGAGACTGCTTTGAGCTTTTTCTTCGATAGCTTCGCCGCTCCCGAAGATTCGGTAGAATTCGTACTCTACCCTTTCGATGGCAAGGAGGCGCAAATAGTCCCCGCCCTCCCTGGTGCCACCGAGCTACGAAGCAAAGACTCCAAGAGCTCGTTCGATGGATTTGTCTGGGCTATTGTCAACAAGGACAAGATGAAGCAGCTTCGAGAAGAGCGGTACGACTTGTCTATAACCTTCACTAAGGACAACAACAAGTTACCTATCTGGGCAACCGTCATGAGCGAGAGCGCTGAGGTCACCGAGACCCTTCTAACAAACGAGCTCGCCTCGGCTATCAAGAAAGCTGGTGATCTGCTCGATTACATCATTATCAGCGACCAACCAGTTGACAAGCCCACGAAGTAAGCGATTTATATCATAACCATCTAATTTTGTAACTATATGAAGTGGTTGCTAAAAGGAGTCACAGGATGGACGAAACAATCCCGCGCAAGCGCCTGTACCTGCGGTACCGACTTCCTTCGTCCGACAACTACGATGATCTCGCCCCGCTCCTTTCTTACTTCGTGCGCATCTCGGATCACCTGGTAGCTTCAGCCCACTTCCGGCCAGAAGTCCTGCGCAAGATCAAGGCCGTCAGGGACGAGAACATCAAGCAGATCCAGAAGGCGGCCGAGGAAGAGAAGGCCGAGGAGAGACAGGCCGAGCGCGACAGAGCGAGGAAGGCGAAGCGTGATGCCGAGCTCAACGCGTTAGACGCCAAGGCTCAGAAGAAGTACCTCGAAAAGGAGAGGGAGAAGGAGCTCCGCAAGAGTGCGAAGAAGCAGACTGTCCGGGCGTAGGTGCGAGGGCAAAAACGGCACTCATAAGTCATAATTTCTGGTGAATATTAAGGGCAAAGGGGGGAACGACCGCATGAGGAGAAGTTAGGGAGTAGACGGGAATTACCAAAGTCATCTTTGGTGACATTCGGCTTGTATATGTACAGGAAAATGGCCTAGCATGAGACATTTGGTAATGTCTTCACTAGCGATCTATGTGTTTTAAATAAATGCATTAATTTCAGCTGTTATCGCTGTACAACCTTACTGGCCTTACTACATAGGTAGTCTACAAAAGACTTGACATAAGCTCACCGAGTTCATCACATACATACTTCTAATGTCCATTCCAGCCAGCTACATGCAACCATCGTCGAGTTCTGGAGTACATATGCCCCCTTTCCCCGCGGCGAGAATTGCCATTCAAGAGCTAGAAGCTTCCTTGGCCAATATATCCTCGACACGTTTGACTTTATCCTGAGCCGTCTGCTTCTTGTCCGTTCTAGAATGTACATAATTAGTCAATCTTCCCGGGTCTGTATAATTCAATCTTTTATATGCTCTTATCTCGATACTTGGGTCGTGGTGGGAGTAACATCATATCGGAGATTTCATATAATTTAGGTCAGAGATAGATATTACGACATACCTGGTCCCAACTCTCATCGACGACTGGACTCTGACGACGCCCTTGGAGTGTACTACGCTGTGCGCCTGTCCGATAACTCTCATGACCTCGTCCCAGGATCCCTCTGATAGTTGTTAAGTGAGTAAAGGATTTTAAGTACAGAGGTAGGTAAGCAGTGAGGACGGGGTGTGTGTAGATGGCGTAATGAGAAGATAGCAGTAGATGATCCCGTAAAGGAGAGGGACAAGCTAAAAAGCAAAAAAACTCACCGACGGTGGTTCCGGCCGAGTGCATCGTATACGTCAGTCCGCTCGCCTTTAGGAGCCTCTGCACCTCGGCTACTTCCTCAGCCACCGATGCTTTGCCGGTGCCGACCTGTTTATACATATGTGTCAGTGCCTATAAGCTTGTGTACCTAGGTACGTAGGTAGGTAATCTGTAGTGAATTCATTCGGTATAACTTCTGCAATATACACCTATAATAAGGTAGGGTACCTAGGTAGATCGAAGGCGGTACAAAAAAAGGTTCCCAAGACGCCAACACGGTCGGCTCACGTACAGGAATCAGACAGAAGTCGGCATAGCACCGCTCAGGTGTCGTGATGGTCGTATACTCCATGGCGGTGGTCCGATGATAGTTCAAGGGTTTGATAGGAGTGTAACCTGAAGTGCGGTAGATTGACCTAACTATCTCTGGTTTGATGCGATGATTGATGCAGCTTGAAAACTGGACTGTCGTTATTAGTTGTCTCATGACATTGCCGGATACCAGAGAATAGGAAGATGAGCTTCTGGGTTGAGGCTAATACTGTACCTGATAAGTGGAATGATGTAAAGAGTTCGACTAAAAATGGCACCCCGCAAACTACAAACTCCACTACAGGCTGCGGCTTAGTCTTATAGGGGGCAGGGGAAATGGCTTACCTATCAAATCGAACGCTTTTAGAGATCGAGGTACATACCTACATATACGTAAGGTACAACCTATACAACTTTCCATGTACGTATGTATATCTAGTAAGGTACGAAATTATAGGAGGATATCAATATGTCTCGATATAGAAGCTAGGTATATACAAATAGTATGCACATCCCCCTCTCATAACAAACCCTGAACAATATAAAATGCGATGCGCGTAATTCATAGGCGAAACCCTCTTCAAGTCTACTCACATCGCAATGCTGGCGCTAAAATGGTATCACTAATATGATAAGATGCAAGTTTCAATCAGATGATGGCGGTGATGCGATGCCACATACTAAACAAAAAAGGGAGGCATGAACACCCCCTTCGAACGCCGACTCCTCAAACTTGTAGCGGCTCTTGTTTGTATGCCTTTCTATAATTTAAGATTGGATGCTTCCTCGTATTCAGTTAAACGTGCAAGCAGTGAGCGTCATAACAACATATGTACCGTAAACTCGTAGCCTGTCATAAAACAAGGCAATCGGAAAGGGTCCTGAAAGTATTCATGAACGCGTTAGTAGTCATAACCTATACTATAGCGAGGTTAGCCTCATATTCATTCCCTCTTGAATAGGTATATATGTGGATGGAAAGAAACACCTACCTATCATGTTTGGGCTCCTGCTGAAGTGCAGTAAGGGGATGTGGGTAGAGAGACTAACCATGTAGTCGATTCCCATTCTATAATCCACCGACAGCACATCTTTAGCCGCTCACGCACGCTCGAAGTGCCTAGAAGCCTGTACTTTTCTTCATCCTTGACCGGTAGGATGCTGGCAAGCCACCAAGGAAAGATTGCCGGGTCTGTTGGACATTCACCATAGATAGCCAGGACTCGGGCCGTCAGCCACGCGACGCTACGCGCCCGCATTCTTCTGACGAAGTCGATGCCCACTTCGACTAGCTCTCGGGTTGACATTGTGTCTAAGTCCTCTACTGATACAGACAATCCCCGAGACCGTGACGGTACGGCTTGCTCCGGACTTGTTGGATCCGGAGTCGATGGCTCTGTAGCTAATTCCCGTGTGCCGCGAGCGGCCATTGTCTCCGATGCTTCTATAGCTTCCTCTTCCGCAACACTGATGTCGTCAACCTTCTCGATATTCGCAACGACATATCCATCTAGCCAACCATGGCGAGTTACTCGAAACCGAGACACGCCAACCGTTTCCAAAAGGCTCCGTCCGTCTGGGAAGAATTCGATATTGACAATGCGGAGTAACGTTCCAAGCTCCATAAATTCAGGTTCTCCGGAAGCATGAGATGGATTATGAAGCACCATTCCGAAGGTCCGATCGCCTTCCATTGCCCGCCGAATCATGAGACGGTAGCGCGGCTCGAAGACATGAAGAAAAGTTGGCATGCGCGGGAACGAAAGTGTACAGACGAAGAGCGCAGTGTCGTATCCGCTGTGATTTGCTTGTTGCTCGAGTCTGTAAGCCTGCGAACGGAGAGCCACGAGGTCGGCCCAGAATCCGTTGATGATCTTGCATAACCGTTCATTCGAAGGGTGCGACTGCGGATTGACCTGAGCCTGTATTGACAAAGTACGCCTACAGATTGGACAGAGGTCGGAGTGGTCCAGAATGCGATGGAGACAACCTCGACAAAACGTGTGGCCGCATGCCGTCGTCAAGGGATCCAGGAACAATGCGTAACATACTTGACAGTCCATCTCTGTTCTGACCGATTCCTTCAACCGTGCCAGCACGGCTGCGTCAATCTTCTCGATTTCGGCATCCCCGACACTCACAGAGGAATAGGATACTTCGCTCCCATAATCCAATTTGCCGAGTTCTGCTAACGTATAGGTCGAAACGATTCGACCTCCTTTCAACACACTTGGTTCAATTTCCTTCCCCGCCAGCGAGGGAACCCCCGCAAGTTCCCATTGATCTTCCACTATGATTTGTGTTGAAACATCAGAAAGTCCCGTTACATCCCGATCTTGCTCAATGGCCTCTTTCATTACGGCTAAAGCCTTGTTCAAAGTGACATCGACGGCGCAATCTCCCAGGGCATGCTCCTTGCCACAGTCGTCAAAAGGGCATTCGAAGCCACGAAGTCGACTGGCTGTGGCCGGCCATGAGATATTAGCCCGCACATGTGTCTGGGGCACACAAAGCCTGCATAGACTATGTCCGCAAGGCAAAATCGTCGGCTCCTGTAGGATTTTGGAGCATACTTGACATTGGATGAGCCTTATAATCTGCCTGACATCCTTGACCGCGTTAAGGAGCAACTCGGAGGCAGCCGAAGGTTGCTCGGTCCCAACTGGGTTTGTAACTAAGGCATCGCCCTGCTCAGAACGAGACTCAGATGTTGTTGGGCTGTCGGAAGAGTTCGACGGGGGCAAGTTCGGCACGATCGGGTTTGTCTGTATTGAGGACATGAAAGTATGCTTATGTGGCTTTAATGCTGAAGATGGATGATTATGCTGCGATAGAGAGTGTCGTTCTCGACGGAGAATCCCGCCTCGAGATCTACAGAGAGCTTTCTGTAACTGTTGGACTCGCGTTTTGGCCCGGTCACTTTAAGCCGTTAAGGAAAGACAAATTGAAGAGAAAACAGAGCCACACAACCTAAGTGGCGCAAAAAGAAGAAAAGCGAGAATAATATTTTCAGCAACTTTTTGAGACAAATAAATCCGCAGGAGAAAAAAAATCAATGACAAGAGACCTAACGTGTGCTGGTCTGTGGTAGTTGAAAAGAGTCGTGTACTGAATTTTTCACAGAGCATGAGCAGCTGGATATTGAGCCGTTGTTGTTATATTTCGACTCATAGAGAGAGATTGTAGCTTATACTGATTGTATTGGATCCAGATGGATATATCACAAACTTCCCATGAAGCTCATACGGGGCGGGCAACAGGGCAGGCAACAATCGGGGAGTTGCATAGAAACTGGTATGAGACGCCTAAAAGCGTACGAGTCGGAAACGATGGTCGGAAGGGAACAACGGTATATACCAGATCTGCACCATGCTATGTGCTATGTGTGTGTTGAAGGATGTAGAAGTCATCATACATCTAGGGCTGGACCAAGGGCAGAAAAGTGGACGATAGTGAAGTCCGAGAGAAGTCTGGGGTGGAAAGTCCTGACGTCGTAGGGGTACTTCAACGACCGTCAAAGGCGAAATTCCGTAACGTGATTGGTTCATTTGGGAGTGATGATCTCGATGAGACAATCAGACCACTAATAGAGTGACACTAAAGGGACCACTCTCTGCCAGCATTCCACTAAAGAGGTACCCCGGCACCCGGCTACATATGTGTGTACCTAATGTAGTTGCATTGCTAAAGGCGGTACCTAGGCCCACTAAGGCAAAGCTAAGTATTGCTGTGGGGGCTGCTGCAGGACCCTTGAGTCGTCATTAGGAGGTACGTAACGAGGAGTCTAGGCTGGAAGCCTCTGGTAGTTCAATAGCTGATATAGTAATGAATTTGGTAAAGAATATATGTTATTATCATAGGTATATGAATTGATAAACGTGAATAATCTTATACAACGGTAGGTAGCTATGTATGATGTTTACCTACGTGCAGGTATAGAAATGGATAGATTATAATGTACTCTAGCGCTGTCTCATTTTTTTATTCTTGGTACCTAACGACATTAAATAAAGATGGGAGAAATTGGAGAACGGAGTCCTCTCCGTGATGATGTCTCGTGACACAAAGACATTAGAACCCCGATAATCCATTCATCTATTAGTAGCAAGTCAGCTACTGGGTACTAAAGAGAAACAAGTTAGCTGGGCTACATAAGTTGACTCAGGGCTTATACCAGTTCACCCAGCAAATTAATAACCGCATTTCTACCCCAAGCAATGATGACTTAAAGGTAGCAGCACAATGTAGCTGATGATTAGTGATACCCAGCTGCATGGGCGCGTTGATCCGTACAACCTCATTCCATCTCTTCAATCGGATGACGAGCCATTCTCCAAAAGTTTTCATGGTATCACGAAAGACAATGGTCCCAGCTGATTGGGACCTCTTCGTAGCTCAAGTACCTATACCTCTGATCTACATTTATCTCCGAGTTGACCTTCAAGGGCAAAGCCCTCGCGCCGAAATGGGCAAGCTCGAAGTAGCTTCTCCCATGGCTAGAGGCGCTGATCGATCCCGACAGGAAGCCGCTGCGTCCGGTAATCGACGCTACTGAAGCCTAGTAGTCCCGGTTTAAGCTTCAAAATAAATAATTCCCTTTGTGAACTTCAGTAAGTCTGGTATGCGTCTGTTTACGCGTTATTCCATACCTACCTAGGCATCATCTCCTAACTGTCTTACTACTCTGACAAACAAATTCTACGATCCCGTACGGACGTACGGCCAGGGACAAGGATTCAGCCCGAGGTATACTCTAGCCAATGACGGCGTCATGGCGTTTAATGTATTGTCGCTTTCGATAAGCTGCCCAGGCTTGGTGATATTATTTCGCGTATTATTTTGTACCGGATATCAGCGAGGTACTTCGACTTAGACGACGAATTACAAGACTTTGAAGCTGGGAAGCATGCTTGTGAAGGTCACCCTTCTCCCCTAACCCAGAACCGACTTGGCTGACGGCTCCATCCAGCCTCTGGTACTATCTTCTGTAGACCATGTAACTTACCATAATGTATGACGCTAAGATGAATCGATTTCGTATGACTTCGATCGCTCTTACTACAATGTCTTCTTAGTTTCTGGTTCTCTATATTGTTTCAAGTGGAAAACTGAGGTATACATGTGATACCTTCTCTTGCAACAGGCAGTACAAAATCATTTAGCTACCGGCTGCCGTCTTTCATTATGAACAGTACCCCGCAATTATAACAAAGGCTGTTCTTATTGAGACCCTACATACAGCTGGATGGGCCGCACGTGGCCACTTGAGCGCAGTTCCAGGTGAGTAGTGTTAGTAATCAAGGGCCATCGTGACGTCTTCGCTTTGCCTCTGAATGAGCAAGGTCGCTTTAGACTGCTGAGAGTCTACATCCGCCAATTACCTCCTAAATAAGTCGAAGTTAGAAGAGTATCACCTGTACTTATGTTAGAACGAGGAAAATATAGCTTATAGTTGTTCTTGGAAAAGAAGTATATCTCACATGAGATATCCCATATTATTATTACACTACGTCGACTACCAACTACCAACTAGAGCTTCTCTTTTCCTGCCCAAGGTGCCTAACCACTAGCATGTCCACCTAGGTACCTACTTTAGCTCTCGCCTATCTGTATACGCGTAAGCCTTAATGGGAGTAACACAACATCGCAGGCTTACTCATCACACAGCATCTGCGGTACTCCAGCTTCTCGGCCACGAGTCCCGATATATAATGACACTGGGACAATATGGTCGGACTCGCATTCACCATCGCTTCTATTCTCACATACGGTAACACACTAGCTGGGTCGTCCTAACAATAACAATACCAGTGTCCCTTATCCATCCCAAACCGTCCTTGATCGTGTTTCCGTTCCGGATGCAAAACCTTGAGCATCTACGCTGCGCCTATAGCCGAAAGTACTGTGTGGTAGTGACAGTCAAAAATACTCCAAACAGATCATCCGACCAAATACATTGTCGCTTTTGTAGAACCTAAAACAAACCCACCATTTCCTTTGCTGGGGCCCTCCCCTTTTCTTTTGGATGTGGGAGATGTAATCCCCCCTTTGCAAAAAATTTTCCGTTTTCTTGTCGTCCATGTTGCACAAATTGCACAATATCTCTCGAGCCGTTGGTCTCTAGAACCCATAGTCTAGCTCTCTATTGGAGAATTATCATCTTCTCTCGGCCCATCGTCCCCTCGCAACCGCTCCCCGATTCAGTGCGAGCCAACGTCCTATATTGCCAAAGCACACGCAGCAGCAGAATAATACGCTCCATACCCAGATGCACGTTGCCACCGTCTCTTGGGTCAGCACCAACCCGCCAAATGACGATACCGACTCTTGCTGTTGCGGTTGATGGATGTCGAGAGCTTCGGCGCTAGGGGCTGTAGCATTAAGTAAGTGCCCGCCATATCCTACAAATGCGGACGCCGACGGGTGTGCTGGAGTCGGCACCATATCTGGCTTCAGTCCCAACAAGACCGCGGTCCCGGCTAGGCCAATAGAGAAAGATAGTAGGAAGCCGGCCATGGAGCGGTCGATCAGGAACCAGAGCACGGGGTTCGCGAGAGCTAATGTGAGCGAGACCTGCATAGTCGAGTCCCACGGGAGTTTCCTCTGTACACGGTGTTAGGGCTTCCTCAAGGTGTATAGCAGAAGTTGTCGACGAAGCACTAAAGAGAAACTTACGATTGCGAAAGCGATCCCGACAAAAGCCCCGATACCTCTGACTGCGAGTGCCCACTCCGTCGACGCAGCAGGTTCTTTACCCACATCATCTCCATGCATACTATGCTCCGCCGCGGTCTCGACCGCTTCGTCCCCGCGCCCGAACGCTCGTTCCCAGATGCTGTCAAACCAAGGTAGTAGACCGCCCATTGCAATGGCTAATGTGCCCCAGAATGCGCCGTCTCTCCAGCCGTAGCCATCATTAGGACCGTTGAGCATGCCGTCTATCTGCAAAGTTCCCTTAGGGTGCCGCCGATCCCGTAATTGAGCTACTAGCATTCCATAAAGCACGCCTAGACCGAATAGAAGCAGGCCCCGCGAGCTCAAGTAGAATGCGCGTTGAAACGGAGATTGAGGCTGCGGGCGTACTACTGGGTGTAACGAGGACCGCCGCCGCGTCGGTTGCGCCCTTTCCTTTGATATCTCGAAGAACGGGTTGTCGGTAGCGAGGTTCTTGGCGGGTGTCTCAGCGCCCGTCCCCCAGGGAGTGCCAGTCGTCCAAGGCGTGTCCGGCTCGTCACCAACATTACCATCACCCAAGTTACTATGGACCTTATCCTTAGTGAGCTTAGCTTGAGTATGGAATATTCCGTAGAGCGTCGAGTTCGTCATGTTATTAACGGACTGGGTGCGGCTGATGGAGGCAGACCCGGGAGCGGAGTCGGTAGCGCCAGCATCGAGTAGGCGAGAGTTCATATACTCTAGATTTAACCTAGGGGGGTGTGTCGAGCGAGATGGAGGAGGGACATAGGAATCATCATCGTCTGGAGGAGGAGTGGGCTCTCTGCGGTTATGTTCAAATGGCCGGCGAGGGATAGGCCGCAATAAAGGAGGACCGCTGTCGCCTTGGGAGTTGGACATGATAGCGGTGGTTATTATCGAATTCAAGCGCTCTAGAATATAATATTTGTATTCGAAGGTGATATAGTATAGAAAGGACGAAATGTGGAGTAGTGAGGAGTATAAGAAGCGGGTGTCCTCTATCTAAGCGAGTGGTGTCAACAGAGGAAGGTGAGTAGAAAGGCCACTTGTCTCTGCCGCGTGGCCAAGATCGATAAACGGTCCTATAAAGGCCAATTGAGTGGTCACACGTTCGAGGAGTATCGGAACTCTAATCTAAAGGAGGGACGGCAGGATTGGGACCGGATCTGGTTTCACGAAAGCTTGTGCATTCCGATTAGATCTGGCAGTCGACCGAACGTTTATGTACTGCACCAAGGAGTATGTTTATATATAGAGGTGCTAAGTTGGGGAAAGAGATTGGGGATAATAGGCCCGTAGGCAAATATATAAGGCAAAGATAGACAATAGTAGACAAACACGAGTAAGTTGTAGCGATGACGGTAATATGTGGTATGGCCGGTGGAGAGAGAGAAAGAGAGGAAGCTATTTGATACATGTATTACGAGAATGCAGGTGAAGAAAAGCTTGAGGAAGTAGACTGAAGGTACGTTCAGGGACGGCGGCACATGCCAGTCTGATCCCCGCGCTTACAAAACTGCAGGTGCTCCGCGCTAGGACGGAGAAAATACGACTGTGCTTTTTGAAAGAAGGTACGTGTGTAGGTACGTTTGTCGGTATATGTACGTTGCATGTGCCTCCGGTTTCTCTTATGCCGGTTTGCTCCCCTTTTTTCGGCCTTTTTTATATGTTTTGTATGTAAGTTGACATAGGTAGAACATCTCCAAGTCCTACGATACTACCCGAATGCAGTATGTGTAATTTGGTCTATCGTATTTATTAGCCATTCCTATGTAATTTTGTCAGTTGTCCCTCCCTCGTGATTACTCCAAAAGGTACTACCCCTGCTTCTAACGGTTCGACGGTGGTTACTGCTGACTTTTTGCACTTCGTCTAGTGGTCTACATAGGAAGCTGGGAGCTTGCGTTAGAGAAAACTTTAGGCAGCCTAGCCCTTACGCTATGCTTCATGCGGGAAGGATAGCGCTCCGAGGTATTGAAAATCGCTGTTTAAATTGACCGACTAGCGATTAAGAGCATAGTTTTCCCCCCTTGGTAAATCTGGGCTATCTGGCTTGGTTCGAAAATCACATGCTCCGTCCATCGTGACACGCCCTGCGCGCCCCGACTTCCCCCTTGGCTTATACTGTCACATTTACACACCCGCATATTAACTCGGAATCAATGGTTGGCCGGCTGATCTGCCGCTACCCCACGAAGCATGGATCTCGTCTCCGTTCTGTGACACCATCGTACATTTTAACCTGCAAATCCTTCCCGTGTACGAAATGCTTCAATAATACCGAGTGTAGCCATTCGCGCCGTCATGCAGCGTAATAGTCCAGCTTCTTTGAGGCGTGGACAAATTGTGTTGGGAGTCCTATAGTGCTGACCGCATTGGCTCGGATAACCAGGTTTCAAACTTCTAGCTTCGGCTTTCATCAGTTTTGAAACATTTGTGCAGCAACCTAGAACTCGTGGGTGGTAACACAGCATGTGCTTCCTATAGGACCGCAAAAGCAAATAAAGCCACATTGGATGCTGCCACTTGGAATATTCACCAAGAATAAATTGTTGAGATGCATGGTGCTTTGAATATGCACTGTAACCTGTCCTTTTCCCCGTCTTTTGGCATAGTCCAGCCGTTACATAGCATCTAACTTGACATGAGATACTGCCATGAGCTTATATCCATTAATCTTCATCGCTATCCTTTTCGTCCTCGTCCTCGTCCTCCCCTTCATCATCATCGAATTCATCCTCACTATCCTCCACACCTTCCGGCCGGGGTATCATCGCAAATGCTTCCACACAGGTTATTCTGTTTTGAGTTTCGTAGGTACCGAGCAATTTGCCCACCGTCTGCGTAGTTTTCGATTTCCGCGCTTCCTTCAACTCCGCGACGGCGAGTTTGAAGATGCGGAGCTTGCCATCGCTACTACCGGCCGGTATAAAGAAGCTGTCTTCCCCATCTTTGCCAAAGGCTCTTATTATAGCAAAGTCCTTGATTCGCCCCACAACGCCAGCTTCTTTTCCGCCAACTTGTGCGATTAACTTGGCTGTTGGTAGCGATGTCTTCCCCTTTCCCTCCCCAGTAGATTTACCCGGAGTCAAATCTTCGCTCTTCGTAGAAAAGAACATGATTCTGCCGTCCTCTGTCGACACGGTTAGGAGCGATTCATCGCTCTCTGCGTCTATTGTAACGTAACAAAGCTTGTGTATCTTTCTCCTTGGGTCCGGCATGACCCTGCACTTGGGCATGCTGTCCATGCCGAACACCAGCGCGTCCCGGTCGAACCCGACGCAATACTCGTCGCCATCCTCGGTGCTTCCCCAAACCACCGTTCTACCCTCCCCTGATGAATGTTTCCCTTCTCCTACTTCTTGTAGCAAATCTCGGCTGAAATTAAGCACACCGGCCTTCTTAGCTGTCATCAAATTCCATAGTCGCATACACCGCTCTCCTCTGCTAACGCTGATCATGAGCTTCATGCTTGGGTGTACGGCAAAATCATTGACACCGGCCGGCGTAGCTCCTAGCGCAGCCGTATCGCCGCTAGGTCGACCTTGAGGCTTCGGCACGGGGGTCTTGATAGTGGACAGTAGCGACCAATCTCTCGTTCTTGTAACAGCTATCGTAGAGTCTTCAGACGAAGATATAAGCTTGGACCTCGTGGGAAACGCCAGTTTTGTAATCGTAGATGAGTGATGTAGCAACGTGCCCAGCTCCCGATTCTTAGGATTCTCTAGGATCTTTCGAGGCATGACTGAAGACAGGGCGTCCTGGTGCTTGCGGCTGGGCGGGTGCGCAGAGATGTTGTAGACGTTGATGCGCTCGTCGCTGCTGCCTGAAGCTAGCATGACCTTCTGTAACTTGCCAGGCTCGGGCGTCGAAGGAGGCGAAAGCGCCAAGCATCGTATAGCGGAGTTGTGCGCATTGAAGAGAAAAGTATCAGCGAATTCAATCTGGTCATCGGCTGAGATGGTAGCGGTCAATCCATGAAGAATCCTATCGTAAGACCCTGTAACGACTTGGATGGTCAATGGCGAAGCACTTCTTGGGCTTGTTGGTAGTTCGGTTGTTTTAACTTTCTTTACGATGGTAGCTTCTTTCGATGGGACCCCGTTTGGAGGTCCATCTGTCCGCTTTCGTTTGCCCATTCTGAGGTGAATTCGAGTTGGTTGGCTTCCCTAGGTTTCACAGGAAAATTTGGTCTGGTCTAGAAGAGTTGCACGTTGATACAGAAGCAAAGATACAGAAAAAAATAAAGTGGAGACAATCAAATTGGTGGGGGCGTAAGACGAACATTCGAAGCTACTCCAAACTGGGACCCTTGCCCGACTCTCTACATGTACCTACCAATACGTACCTCAAGGAAATTCATATTTCTATACGATTGAGAGATGCTGAAATCTATTACGAGCCGTATATGACATCCTCACAAACGAAGAAAATGCATGTATGATCTTGTCTTTCATTGTATTATATTCGTGCGCGGATACTTTACGCGTAGTGACTCTTCATGCTACCTATTCTAAGGCAGCAGATACACTCAAGTGCTGCTTACGTCGGTTGGCGACCGGTGCTGTTTCCTCGATTGAGAGCCCAAGACTTCAAATCCATCCTTGACATCGTTTCCCATCACAGCATTATTGGCGATAAATTTGCCAACGTTAAACAAAACCAGCAGATGACTTCCGATATCATTGGAGCTTCTATTCAGGTGCCTTTTCGCGCCATCGGATATGGAACGCAAGCCTAAAACGTATCGCAAGATACGAAGGGCAAATACTCCTGAGACATGGGTGCTCGTAAGATGGAGGGTGTAGGGAAATTGATTAGAGATTCGTAACGAGGTCACATGGGTATGAGAAAGTCCTCGTGAGTCTCGATCTTGTAGACTAGGCCTCTAGAGTGAACAAAGGCATTTGTGTATGGAGACCGAATCGTATTTGTGTGGGGTTTCCGGTAGTCCTAAGACATTGCTATTGTGGTTCGAGGACGGGTAGAGCTGCATCCTTCGACGGCCCATTAGGTATATTCGAAGATACATCCCGGAACGTCCGAAAAGGCCGACCTGAGAAAGTACTTGAGCTGTGTAGTAACCCTTTTGCTCTTGGGTGAAGGCTGATTCGTTCAAACTACTAGTTCTACGCACCAGCATATCCGAGGAGGTCCATATGAATACACAGAGCTGTCTGTTCATTGGGAAACCATACGATAACGTGCGATGTTAATAACATGCGGCCCCCTTGTTCCATTAAGAACTCGATGGCAAGTCCCACTAAATTTTGTAGTTGATCTATTAAATCGGCCGCCGCTAGAAAAAGAGTCCAGAAGTGTCGAAGCTGCGGAAATTCATGGGGAGGTGGTTAGGATTGAAGCCGGTACATTAGGAAGCCGGGGAACTCCATACTCATTGAAGTAGTATGACAAGGTAGGATGAATAGAGCATCACAATGCAATGGTGGGTGTGTACCCTTGACATATAACTGCTTAGGGTCCTATTTCGGTGCGGACGGCGTGGGTGTTGCACTCCCGCTAGATTGGCGCTGATGTTGTTGTGCTCCTTGTTGCGCCTGCGCTTGTTGCGCTTGTGCTGCTGCGGCGGCTGCAGCTTGTTGCTGTTGTTGTGCTCGGAGGAGTTGGGCGTATTGGTGTGGTCCGTTAGCGGCGGCGGCATGCCCCGTCCCTCCAGCCGCTGCGTTCATGGCGGATTGCGTGAGGTTGTGGTTAGAGTGGCGGTTGTTCAGCAGCTGCCTCGCCATCTCACGGACCATATCCTGCGGTGTGTTGGGATTCGACTGTCTTATCTGAGTTTCAATATGCTGGAGTTGTGAGACGTATGTCTGGTGCGTCGATTGGGACATGGTTGCGTTCGGCCGCGGTGATCCTGCCTGGGACGTCATGGGAAGGCCTGGAGCCGGAGGGGTAGACATGCCCGATCCATTCGCAGCATTATACGAAGCCATCATTGCCTGTGCCTGTGCGTTGTTCATAAAGCTCTTCTGGCTCAGCCCATTCATTGCAGCTCGCATCGCAGGCGGTGAACTCTGCAAAGGCATATTTCCTTGAGGGGTCTGATGAGATTGTTGCTGATTCTGTTGCTGAACTTGCTGCTGCTGCTGCCGCATTTGCACCGAGCGACGTTGTTGTTCAGAAATTTGCTGTGCTTGCATCAATAGCTGAATATCTGGCTGCGCAGTGGGCATTGCCATCCGTGACTGGCCATTTACGGCAGGCATCTGCACCTGAGAGGTACCATTCATCTGCATAGGGGGGACGAGTCCACCGGCCATATGAGTAGGCGTTCCTGTGCCGTTCGTGGTGTGCATCGGCATCCGCGGACGTGCTTGACCGTTAATCGAGATTTGATTAGGAGCGTTGACACGAGCCATAGCCGCATGGGGATGAGAAGCTGCCATCTGAGGGTTATTCTGCGAGAGTTGATTTACGTTCTGAGCGGCTGCCATCTGTGCAACTTGCCCTTGCTGTGCTCTTTGCATGGCAGCAGCCTGGGTAGAGTCATTAGTATTGTGGTTAATAATTGGGGAAGAGATCTTCATACTCTGCGCTGGGCCTCATGTCGTTGCTGCTGGGCCATCCTCTCAGCTAGCCTCTCGGCCATAGCTTGGTCTCGTTCAAATCGCATTATACTATACTCTCTTGGTGTCTTGGTGGGAGCCCTCGGTTGTGGTGCCTCGGTCTTTCGCATAGCCGCGAGAGAAGCAGCATGCTGCTGTTTTTGTACCTGCGTCTCGCGTTTCTTCGCAAGCTTTCTCATGGCATCTATCATCGTGAGGTGCTTCTGGTTACGTCGCCTTTCCACCTTTAGTGGTACATTGTACCGCCGTTTAGGAATAGGGGTAATAGGACCGTTGGGGCCGGCTTGCTGCTGCTGCTGCTGGGCTTGTTGCTGCATCGCGCTCTGGTGCTGCCGAATAACCTGCTGTGATGCCTCGATTCTACCCTGCCACAATTTGAAATATTGTGTCTTCTGCATATCATGAGGGAGCCCTTCAAGCATGACCCAACGTTCAAAGCACTCCCACGGGGTGCGCCTTTCGGCGCCAGAGCTGAACATAGACTTGGAGGAAAGAATGCTAGATATTAAGGACCAATTGTACGAATACTCACGGACGAGACTCTTCAATTCATCATCCTCCGACTGTATCCATTGAGAAGGACTGCGGGATTCGTAGAACGACTGGAAGGGCATGGTATGTTCGTTAGGTGGGCGGAATTGATGCCCAGCGTGTAGCCTGTCTCTGAAACTCTTGTTCTCTGGTCGAAATAGTGCTACGTTGGGGTTTTGTGGTTCCAGTCGAGGTTGGCTACCACTGTACTGGCCGAATATCACTTCGTCGTCTTCATCATCCTCCTGGACATAACGGTACCGGCTTCGTTTCCTAGGAGGCTCAGTTGGCGCGAATTCCATCCGCCCCTCTACGAACTTGCTCAGTGGTAAAGCAGGCCGTCTCCATGTGGCATCGGGGTCATATTCAGGCGCAATGAGATCAGACTTTGGAACCTTTAATGGTGATCCATACATGGGCAACTCTTCGAGAAGACGATCTGCACTGGCTGACTGGTGGAGTGCAAAGACTACGTCGTCATTTTCCAAAGCAAATATAGCTGAAGGAGCTATCGTATCGATGATACCTTCATGAGGCTCATCGTCCGGCTCCATCGGCGAATCTGATTCTGCGGATGGAATAAGATCTGGCGTAGGGTGATTCTCGGGTTGCTGGGCGTGATGTGCGTCATCCATGGAGACGTCTCCAATATCCGCTGAAGTTGGAGGAGGGATGATAGCATTCACCTGCATAGCTTTACGATCCTCTACAGAAGCCGATACCCAGTCGGCACAAGCATAGGCAAGGTTCCGAGCCGCCGCCATCTTCCACTTCCTTTCTTCGCGAAAGTCGGTTCTCATCCATTTCATCTCCTTGAGCAAAACATCCCAGTGGCAAGGCTGGCGTGTGGGCTCAGGACAGCGTTTTGGCTGGCGTAGAGACCACTTGTTTTGATGCTGTAGGTGGTAAACTCTCTTAAGGACTTTACAGGCCTGATTTTCGAGGATATGGGTATAAGAATCGGGAGTAGACAGAGTTTTGTGAGCCTGATGCAAAATCTGATCAAGGGGTCTCATCCATTTTGAATTACTGGCAAAAGCCTGGACAAAAAGAGGTGTGAAGTAGTCATCGCTAGCCATTTGGCCGGGCTTCGGGTGGTTTTGAACGAGAGATTTGTCCGAATCCATACCATGCTTTGGCTGTTTACCAAAGACAACTGTAGACTGCTTGCTCTTCTCCTTGAGTTTGGCCTTCTGCAAAATCCTCTGTGAATGCTGCGATTGCGAGGTCGGAGTGGGCAGCGCTGCATGGACAGGCTCAGCATCTCCTGACGGGTTTGGTGGTTCACTAAGAATCTCTGCTACTGGCTTCTGTCGAGCGACTCCTGTGGGACTGCTTGCTCGTCCACGATCCACTTGAGGTTGCTGTGTTGGTGCTGGTAGATGCTGAGGCTGATCCTGGGTTGCTTGACTTGCCTGGGTTTCCTGGGTTTCCTTGGTTTCCTGGAGGCTAGTCTCAGAAGTACCCTGAGTAGAGTTTGAAGCAGCCACCAAACTTTCTTTCGCCACAGCTTCATCCTTGGTGCCACTTTGGATAACGCCGTTGGCAGAGTTGAACATTCCTCCACTCGCTGGTTCAGAGTTGGTCTGTTGTTCGTGGCTTGCCCCATTAGCCATTGCGGAACCACGGGCCTCATCACTACTAGATTGCTGTGTAGGCTGCAGTGGATTCGCAGGCACATTACTTGACCGTTGTTGCGTGCTTACTACCACCGACTTCTCGAGTCCTGTAAAGGAAGGAGTCTTTGATGAGGGTATAGAACTACCGCTTAGAATTGCACTTATTTCTCTAGTGCCATTCATCGGTACTCTCATAGTTGCATCGGTTGACTCCGATATCGATTGCGTTTTGACTTGGCCCGTCGGAATGCTTTCAGAAGTTCCAGCCACGGCTGGCCCCGAAGGCGTTAGATTTTGAGAGTCTTGTTTCAACAACGCCATGTCTTTCATTCCCACGTACTTAGCCTCTGTACTCGCCGCAAATGGCACCCCTGCCTCAGCTGCACTTGCATCATTTGACTTGTTGGGGGGAACTGTGGCTGTCACTACTTGAGCTGTTGCGCTTGATAAGGCACCTTCAACTGGACGAGTGGTATTTAATTGAGGAGCTGGCACCATAGCGCTTTCCTCCTGCTTCTTGACTGGAGCCACATCAATATCCATGGGCTCGCTACCAGGTATATTTCGCTGATGCCCGTCTACATGTTGAAGCGCTTCCCGCTGCTGTTGCTGCACACTCGCAGGAGTCTGGGTGACCTGTGCTCGTGGTAAGCTAGGTGAGGCCATGGGCAAGCCTACTGGATTCTTGGAGACTAAATCGGGCCTACTGGTAGGTAGACTTTCTGCTTTCTCGGTAGCCGGTAATCCTGGTTGCAATTGGTTATTCACCGGGGGAGAGATGGAGTGCGGCTCTGGTCTCCCAGGTCGCCCAGTTGGTTGAATAGGCCACGGTGGTTGCTGTTGCTTTAACACGGGCCCAGGGCTCGATAACGCCCCGGGGACATTGCCATTCTTTCCATCTGGAATTCCTGGTCGCGATACTATTGATGGCGGTTGGATGACGGGTCGCACAATAGAACTAACATCTTTTTTTCTATTCACGCTAGAGGGATGTAGGTTCTCATTCGATATGTAATTCTCGCCTGGTCTGGGTAGTGGAGGGTATTCTGGTCGAACTCGTGGCCGCGCAGGAATATTCGACTCGTTCAGTTTCCTCCCTCTAAGGACAAGCATTAGCATCTAAACTGTCATGATCGCACCGAAGACCTCCAAACGCGGTCGGACATCTATATAATTGAAAGTTCAGTATTTAGAAAGGGTAGACATACTGTAGAATGTCACACCCTTCAAGAAATTGCGACTCAGCAGCGTTAGTCGGAGGCGCGTCAGGATCGGCGAAGCTTCGTTGAGGAAGGCCATCGGTAGTGGTCGCAACGGCGTACAAAACACACAACTTTCTCTTCCTCGACCGTGCGATTGCACTAAAAATTTATATCATGAGAATCGGATCAATTAGCTCTATCTTTTGAATATAAAACTGACCTGCATTCTGCCCGCTTTGATTGCAGAAGCTTGGTGCGGTCGCCGGGCACGACCTCAGTCATAGCATCGACCACGGCGACATCCGTTTTGCATGAAAACGGATGGTTCTCCAGTCTTAACGGTGTTGCTGGAGATGAATTACAAGGTTTTTGGTGATGGAAATGATGGCGTGATGGTATATTAATTGAATTCTATGTTGGTGATCGTTGATGGGAAGGCGTTTTTTAAATTTTCCTTTTCGCAGATGATGCCTACAGTACAGGACAGTTTCAGTGGACAGGGAGCGTGGTAGGCCTGGCAGGGCCGATGCACAGTGATAGGAATCGTTCTGGGACGTGCTGTTGCTACTACCTAAACTTGCTAAGGAGCCTAAGAGATTGTAGTTAAGGGCGCAACTGGGCTGCTACGGTACAAAGATAGGATTGGAAGCAGCCTAGGCCCTTCTAGCGATTTGCCCCTCCTCTGTACACTACACATGTACATGTATGTATCGATCAGGCTTTTTAGGTTCATGTTTCCCACCTTCAGTGCTGATAAGAGTTGCACTTTACGTACAACTTACATACATGTACGTACATAATGTACCTGCCGCAAGTATGTACATTATGTATGTAGATTGGCAAGATCAAATATTTTTGTAAATCACGTCCGCATGTTTGCGTACGGTATCAAAAAAGAAGCCCCAGCCTGATATGTTTGCGTTGAGTTATACTAGGCGTACACATGTATTCAAATTGATTGAATTGAGGTGCAGAAGCTCAAGTGCTGGTCCTATGTACCTTCAATGTTATTTGTGTAAGTCAAGCCACATTTCTAGTGTGAGTAAGAGGTACCCAGGTAGGGCACAGCCACTCTTTTGGTAGTCGAATATGATTTTTGGGTTCGTTTGATTAAAACGGAAGACAAAGCTGATAATCTATCCGACAACTCCCGCCACCCAACCTTCTACTCTCCGGCATCAGCAAATCTGGTTTTCCTTCCCCATCGCTACGTTAACGGTTTGCTACGTTAACGGGTAATCGAATGCAAACATGTCCGAACCAGCTCCCCGAATAGCCATTAAGTTTGGCGCACCGTCATCGAAACCGTCCAACGGAGCAAAGAAACCAACACATGCCCAACCGCCGTCAACATTAGGCAAACGTCAGCGGCCACAAGCACTCAATGATGATTCTGAGTCTGGAAGCGACGAGGAAAGGGATGGTAGACACGAGGCGGTGACAACTCTGGGTGGGGACTTGTCAGACTCTGAGACTAAAAGACGGAACTTGAAGAGGGACAAGTCCAAGCGTAGTGATGCGCCCTATGTGATCACTGGTCATAAAAACCGTGACTGGAAGGCGGAATTAAAAGCTCAGAAGGCCACCAGGGACGCGGGAGTTAGTGGTGCTGCAGAGAGAGAACCAGCTGATCAAGACAAACAAATCAAATGGGGGTTAACGGTAACGAAGAAGACGACACCTGGCGAAGCTGAAAATTTGGACGAGAATTCGAGAAGCCAGAGGAACACCACAGTTGATCCTGACACATCTCGAGACGATGGTCCGGAGGCTTCTAAGAATGAAGATAATGATGCTATGGATGCCCTCCTCGGAAAGAAACGAAAGTCCGCGAAAGACCTCGTTATCGAAGACACACAAAAACGTAGTACACCTACAGCTCCCTCGGAGGAAGACGTCTACCGTCGCAGGATGGAAGAAGCTGCAGAGGTATCAACCATAGAAGAGTATGATCAGATACCAGAAGGGGAATTCGGGGCTGCCATGTTACGTGGTATGGGTTGGAACGGCGAGGAGCGTGGTTCTAAACCCAAGGAAGTTAAGAGAAGGCCGAATTTGATGGGACTTGGCTCTAAGGAAGATGAAGAAATCAAGAAAGCGGAGTTAGCCCGGAAGAATGGGCATCGTGAACGCAGACCACGGCTGGACGAGTATCGAAGAGACAAAGAGAAGGAGAGGCAAGACCGCGAAGACCGCCGCGGAGGTAGTTATAAATCTGAACGTGAACGCGAACGAGAACGAGAACGAAGGGACCACAGCCATAGTCATAGTCACCGCGATCGAGATCGGAATGGTTATAGACGTGACGACCGAGGGTATAGGCGTTGAGCTGCTGCGGCCGATATTCAATCAAGCCGAACGTTATACGGCTTATCACGTCACCCTCTCGCGGCATAATGTAATATTGTGCTGGCTGCTCAGAGTCGTCATATCATCATGCTATCTCCGAGTCTTATTGTTACTTAACATATCTCAGGCTAGTTCGTTGGACTAGTTGAATACAACAATATCACCGTCAGCTCTGGAGCTAAATATAAATTAGCTACAGCAGATCAAGCCGGTCAAGACAGCTTCTTACTGCCTAGCTACTGCCAAGTAAGTCATCTTGCTTAGCTAGGTTGCTAGAGAATACAGTTTCTATCCATCATTCATTCAAGAATGCGCTTTGACACGTCTTCCGAAGTGACGCTAACTCCGACCGTTAGGCTTTACCTATCGGACCTAGCATTTACGGCAGGTCGGCATTCGTTGGATTTGCATGTCTACCTAAGAGTGTGTGACACCATCTGACTAACGATTCTCATAGTTAAGTACCAAATCCTTTCTAAACCGATCTTTTCGCCAGCAAATGGCCTCGAGGGATACGCCTTTGATCCGAGAATCCTTTTTATGCTTCCTTACTCCGACTTTACATCTTCACTGGTAGCATCAGCTGTAAGTCAACGGTTAGCGCCACACCATATGTTAGCGATTCTAATCTTGAGGTGCCTGCGTGTAAACTCGTCGGCTACGAGGCCCGTCTAGGTTGTTAGGTGTTGTTACCACTAGCAGTTCGGTGTATTAGTAGTAGGCCTCGCTCCTCGCTACTTTTAATGGGCATTGTTCTTTTTTTTGTTATCTTCAAGAGGTCATGAATCTGGCAGATGTCTCTCCAGATTATTGTCTCTGCGGGTTTCTCCTTAACAACTAGAGCCATGAGATTTAAGGGTTGCTTTAGCCCCATTAGAATTCGTCTACTCCCTACATCGACCTCTCTAGAACACCGCATTGGTCATGATAGAAATTTCATCGACTAATTCTAGCTAAGTTTGCTGATTAGGATGGTCTTGATGCCAAGGTACTAGATATTTAGGGGGTGGGTTGTGTCATCTAGTATTAAATATTGCACAGACGTGAATGAAAGTAATACACATTTACCTCACATTTAACTAACCCCATTCTTCGTCTCTAGTCAGGATGATATTATTGGAAATTAAACCTACCATTGTTGTTGTTGCACGTACATATGGTTGAGGTGAATATATCTAGCAAGGTATAACGTAGGGTTGACTCCTATTCGCTGTTTGGGGCCTTGTTAAGTCCCTGAATGCCAAGTTAGTGGAAAGGTGGGGGTCCTCAACGTTAGAGCTTTACAGTAGTAGGGTAGGCGTGGCCCGCTCCACTAAGATTACGACGGAACGGCATCTCCTATGGCCCTAGCTTGAGGTCCCCAGCCACTCAGAACAGCCAATTCAGTACCAATTCAATAAAGGGTTAACGATTTTGGAGCAAGCAAAAAGAGGGCGGTCTGCAAAACTGCCTAGGTGGGAAACTTTTTAGAGAATCCCCCCCTCAAGGTCAAGACGAATCTACTTCTTCGTCTTTTCCCACAAATACCCCCAATTCATAAAGACACAGAGGTTCATTGCAAAGTCTGCCAACGCCCATCGGCTTTGCAGCTTCACTATGTCGAAACCTCATAGTGTCAACGGGAGCGAGTCCGAGTTCGAGTTCATCGAAACTCCAAAAGCTCCCACTCCTACCTTCGAGAAGTTTGAGGAATGCGGTGTGAGAACCACATCGGTAGGTTCTGTCGTGCCGGCATGGTCGGATCTAACGATTTTACTTCACGGCTAACCATTACTTTCCAGTACCCGTCCATCAAGAATGCTCCTCTACCCGCAGACTCAGCTGGCTCCGATAGCTTCTCCAATGTCCTGCTTTTCTCGCTTATGGGCGGTGTGCCCCTCTACTTGTCATGGAAGGTCGGGGGTGGTCTGAAGACCGCTCTGTTCTTCGCCGTGTTCACTAGTGTTCCTATTCTTGCTGCCTTTTGGCTTACTATCTCCGCCATAAGCCCTCGAAAGAACGAGAAAGTCAAATATCCCGGCCGACCGGTCGAGCACTACCTCACCTTCAAGAAACAGTCTGACAAGCTCAAGTACCATGGTAGAAATAAGATCCCCCTGGAAACCTTCTACGAAATGTACTTCGACGGCGACGTTGATTTCAATGGCGATTGCCTTGAAGTCATGGAGTACAGACACGATTGGGCAAGCTTCCGATTCACTTGGGGTCTCTGCAAGTATTTCGTCTTCGGCATGATGCCTGAGGTTATTATGCATTCGCGAAGTCAAGGTAAGCTATATTCAAAGGGCTGTCTTTATCAGAAGTTCTCCAACTAACTTGGACCAAGACGAGGAACAGGTCCGTGACCATTATGACCGCGGTGACGACTTCTACGGCTGGTTCTTGGGTCCTCGTATGATCTACACCTCCGGCGTTATCTCCGATATCAACACAGAGGAGACCCTCGAGCAGCTCCAGGACAACAAGTTGGCCATTGTATGCGAGAAGATCGATCTAAAGGAAGGCGAGAAAATGCTAGATATTGGCTGCGGATGGGGTACTTTGGCTCGGTTCGCCAGTGTTAACTACGGCGCTCACGTTACCGGTGTCACTCTCGGCCGCAACCAGACTGCCTGGGGTAACAAGGCTCTGCGCAACGTTGGGATTCCCGAGGAGCAAAGCAAGATTCTCTGCATGGATTACCGAGATATCCCGGTGCCGCAAGGTGGATACAACAAGATTACCTGTCTTGAGATGGCCGAGCACGTTGGTGTGCGCAAGTACAAAACCTTCTTGAAGCAAGTTTACGATATGCTCGATGACGACGGAGTATTCTTCTTGCAGATTGCTGGCCTTCGAAAGCCTTGGCAATACGAGGATCTTATCTGGGGTTTATTCATGAACAAATACGTCTTCCCCGGCGCTGACGCTTCGACGCCTCTGGACTTTTTCATTAGTGGACTCGAGGGAGCCGGTTGGGAAGTCAAGGGTGTTGACACAATTGGTGTTCACTACTCTGCGACTCTGTGGCGCTGGTATAGGAACTGGTTGGCCAACCGTGAGAAGGTCGAGGCCAAGTATGGAAAGCGATGGTTCCGCGTAAGTTTCCTACACATGTGATTGAGATGTAGGTTTATTCGCTGACAAGATACAATAGATCTGGGAGTATTTCCTCGCCTCATCCACTATCGCTTCACGACAGGGCACTGCTACTTGCTACCAGATTGTTTTGGTCAAGAACATCAACTCGACTCACCGCATTGAGGGTGTTCCGACTCAGTTTGGATTGTCAGGGGCTCTGAACAAGGCTACAACGAAGATCGACTTCCAGGCATGGACTAAGAAGAATGCTGACCAGTTTCCTACCTCCACGGTCCAGTGAGGTACAAGCCAAGGGTTACCAGGGACTATGACCAGAGGATTTGACAGTTCGCGGAGGCTTTGGTTCCAGCTTCTTGCAAGTCAGAGCTGATGCCCAACACGGCCACGCAAGAGTTGCTGAAAAGTTGGTTGCTTGGGGCAAATAAGAGTAGTATCATGCGAAGATTAATTTCGAGTAATGGGAAGTAGGAAAAGTATAGACCATGGATTCACGGGGTAGGCAGTGAATATTGAGGGAATAGATATGTATGTAGAGTGGATGCACACTTCCACCTAATCATCAGTTGATCACTACCTACCTCGTCATTTAAGTCAGGAGAACTTGATATCCAGTCAGCCAGTCAAGCAGTTTTAGTATTGTGCATTATGCTAGTGAAATCGCAGTGGGTGCCCAGGCAAATTTATGCACCTAGCATAAGCGTACCTACTAAGATTCTATGCAGCCATTGAGTTTCCATCCCTTAAAAACTTGGTCTGTGCAAAATGGATTCGATATGCGCATACTTTAACCAACCCCTGTTAGCGTAAGTCGGGGCCTCGGACCTAAATTATTATTGGTCTGTGGCCTTACACCAAATTATGCCAAGCCACTCCCTGTCCCATTTGATTTCCAGAGCTGCTTCGTCATCTGCAACACTTTCCAGTCTCTTCAACATAATCATCAAGGAGCTCTGCTCGGTCCTTTGGACCCTACCTATTTTCTCTATTTCAGCAAGTTCATTCTGGGTCTGAGTAAGAGTTTCCTTTCACCATGTATTCTAATTCCAATTCCTTTATCGGCAGCAACACCCTGCGGCCAGGTCAGCAGTATGGCAATTCGTACGGCATGGGCACTGGTGGTTCAGGCCAGCAGCCTCAACAGCAATCGGGACAGCAGCCGAGTCCATTCGCATCGCAACCGACAGGATATGGGCAGGCTCCCCTAACCCAACAATATACGGGATATCCCGGCGCGCAGGGCCTACAACCACAACTCACGGGAATGCCTCAACAGTCTCCTCTAGTTGTGAACCTCCAGCAGCCTCAGTACACCGGGTACGCGGGCCAAACTGCACCACAGCAGAGCTTCCAACAAAGCGTTCCGCCAGTTCCACAGATCCCTTCGCAATTCCAGAGTCAGTTCAACCAGCAACAGCCTCAGAACTCTTTCCCCTCAACAACAACACAAGCCGCGTCTCAAGCCCCCGCGCCGGCTACGGCTCCAGCGATAAAGCCTCAACCAACCGGCTTCAGCGCAATGGCTGCTTCCTTCAAAACTGGTAGCGCCTCCGATTCTCAGCCGAGGGGCCGACGGGCTCAGAAAGCAGCGAACAAGATCCCGAACATCCGGTTATCGTTTATCACAGCTCAAGATCAGGCCAAGTTCGAGACATTGTTCAAATCGGCTGTGGGTGATGGTCAGTTGACAATGTCAGGAGAGAAGGCCCGAGATCTGTTGTTGAGGTCAAGACTAGACGGAGATTCTCTATCGCATATTTGGTATGGTGTCATGTTTTTCCTTGTCCACGGACAGCCATACGTTCTAACCTCTACGCAGGACTCTAGCCGACACTACTCGATCCGGTGAACTACACTTCCCAGAGTTTGCGCTGGCTATGTACCTCTGTAACTTGAAACTTGTGGGCAAAGCATTACCTGCGAGTCTACCGGAAAATATTCAAAATGAAGTTTCGAGTATGGTTGACATTATCAACTTCAGTATTGCCGACGAAGCCGGTAGTTCAGGTGGTGCCGCCAATGTCCCTGATTTCGCTAGGCAGAACACTGCTACTCCACCAACTATACAGCATCCTCAGCCTATGTCATCTAACTCACAATTGCTTCAGACGCAGATGACAGGTTTTCCGAATCAACAAACAGGATTCCTTGGTCAGGGACTGCAGCCTCAAGCAACTGGGTTTCCAGGAGGCTTAAACAACCCACAGCCAACTGGATACAACGGCCCTAGGCCACCGATGCCACCAATGCCCACCGGTTTCCAGGGAGGTTTGTCTCCTGCGAGCGCAGCTCCTCTTAACGCGCAACCGACTGGAAAGCCGGGTCAGTGGGGTTTGGTCAACGCTCCCGCATCTGGACTTCCTAATATCGACGCTTTACAAGCCCGGATGATGCCACAGGCAGGCCGAGAACAGCAGAATTATACTACTGCCGGCTTATCTGGCAATGCAGTCATTCCATGGGCTATTACTAAGGACGAGAAGACTCGTTACGATCAATTGTTCCGGGCGTGGGATGGCCTAGGCAAAGGCTTTATTGGAGGTGATCAGGCAATTGAGATCTTCGGCCAAAGTGGCCTTGATAAAAGTGATCTTGAGCGAATCTGGACCCTTGCGGATAACGGAAACAAGGGCAAACTTAATCTTGACGAGTTTGCCGTAGCCATGCATCTCATTTACAGGAAGCTAAATGGTTATCCTGTTCCTAACGTCCTGCCACCCGAGCTCGTTCCACCATCTACACGCAATCTGAGCGAGTCGCTTGGCACTATCAAGTCTCTGTTGAGTCAAGAGTCTGACTTCCGTAAGACATCTGGGGCGTCCTTGCTACCCCAGAAAACAGGAGTCAGTTATCTGAAGAGTCATTCATTGAAAGGAAATGCCAGTGGGTTCGGAGCTGGCCGAAAAGATGCCACAGTATTCAAGAATAACGATGATGATGTTGGGTATAGATCGAGTGCGCGCCGCAGGATTGGCAACTCATCGCCTCGACCAGAATCGCCTTCGTCTGTGGCATCTAATGAAGAGCTCTCTCTTGATCAATTAAGGAAGAAAATTCGAGAGAAGCAAGTTCTCCTAGACGCTATGGACTTCAAGGATGAAGCAGCTGCTGAGGAGGATGACATCCTTGATAGGCGAGATCGACGTGAAGCTGAGGAGTTGTATCGTCGTATCAGACGGATCCAGGAAGACATCGACGCTCACCCTGACGCAGCCCTCGCAAGTGGTGATTCTGAAGCTGAAAGAAGAGCTTTAAAACGCCAGCTACAGAATCTCACCGACAAAATTCCTGAGCTGGCTTCCCAGGTCAGGAAAACTGAAAAGGCTATTGCCGACGCCAAGCTTGAACTCTTCCGACTCAGAGATGCGAAGGCTCATCCTGGAAGTGCCTCAAATATCATTGGCACTGGACCAGGAGGCTCAATCACGGAATCTGACCGTCTTAAGGCCAGAGCCAAAGCTATGATGCAGCAAAGAACTGCTGCGCTCACTGGTAAGAAGGTAGATATCGGTGATAATGATGGTGACGCTCAAAAGCGACTGGAAGAGGAGAACCTCAAGATTCGAACCGAGAAAGAGAACAATGAGCGCATGGTCCGGGACGTAGAAGATAGCGTTCGAGATTTCGCGCGAGGTATCGAGGACAACCTCAAGGAAGGGGGCCAGACTTCTGCTAATGAGCACGAGAGAAGGAGATGGGAAGATGCTCTTGGCGTCGAAGACGAGGTTCGAGACTTCATCTTTGACTTGCAGCGTTCAAGCCGAGCAGCCCGGATTAGAGCTCAAGACCGCAAGGGCGGACGAGCCGCTACTGCAGAACCTGTTAGAGCAGAAGCGCCACCAACCCGCCTTGAAAGTCCCTCATCCGCAACTCGCACTGCGACACCTCCAATTTCGAGATCCCCGGCGCCAAGCGGTGGATCATACTCATCGTATAAGACCCCAGAAGAGAGGGCCGCATTCATTAAGCAACAAGCTGAACAACGTATGGCTGAGCGACTTGCGGCTCTTGGTATCAAGGCGCCTTCCAAACCCGGTGAGACTGCTGCTCAGCGTATGGAGCGCGAAAGAGCAGAGCGTGCTGCTAAGCTCCGACAAGCTGAAGAGGAAGATGCGCGACGGGAAGCTGAGCGGCAGGCTAGAATCGCCGAGGAACAAGGCGTGCCTCCTCCTGTGGTGAAGATGGAAACCAAGAAACCGCCTCCACCGCCTTCGAGAAAAGGTGGGAAGAATGAAGATGTTGCAAGGAAAGCCGAAGAGGAAGAAGCTACTAGGAAAGCTCAGGAAGAAGCTGCCAGGAAGGCTGAGGAAGAACGGCTTGCTAGAGAGCATGAAGAACAACAGCGAGCTACTCAAGAAATGGAGTAAGTACACGTGCTAATATTTGTCTATTCTGCAGTCGAACTAACTTGGAACAGGGATGAAGCCAGACAGCAGGAAGCAGAGCTTGCAAAGGAGCGTGAGGCTGCTTCCGCTCGCCTTAAGGCTTTAGAAGAGCAAGTCCGCCAAGGCAAGCTAAAGAAAGAGGAGGAAAAGAAACGGAAGAAGGCTGCTATGGCTGAAGCCAAAGAGAAAGAAGCGAAATTGGCTGCTCAACGTGCTGAGATCGAAGCCGCTCGCCAACGGGAGCTGGAGCTTCAGCGACAACTTGCAGCGATGGAAGAGGAAGAGTCGTCTTCGGATGATGATGAAGGACCACAACAGATCACGCCTCAGGCGTCCACTCCCACTCTTGGTAGCAGTCAGTTAGGCAGCCAAGAACTGGAGCGCAAGGCCACTCCACCCCCAGCACCCGCGCCTCCTGTGATGTCCCCCCCAGCTGCTGTTGCCAGCCCGCCATCAGAAACGGAAAGCCGCAATCCTTACCGCCGCATGCTATCACAGTCCTCCGAGACCCCAGCCGCCGCCCCCTCTGCTGCGCCAGCCGTCGCTGCTCCAGCCCCGCCGCCGCCACCACCCCAGCCAGAGGTCTCTACCAACCCGTTCTTCCGGATAACTCAAGAAGCCAAAGCGCCGGCTCCTTCTCGGAAGAGGCCCGACACAGATGATGAATGGGGCTCCGGAAATGAAGAGGATGATGAAGACTCATCTGATGATGAACGTCCAGCCGCCGGTGCTGCCCAACTAGCATCACTTCTTTTCGGCTCAATGGGTCCACCTCGACCCCTATCCGCCACGGGTGATAAGTCTGCTGGAGCTTCACCAGCTGTAGCTTCAGCACCGTTTAGCCCTCCTCCTGCCCCAGAGGCTTTAGGATCGCCAGCGCCTCCACCACCTCCTCCGCCCATGCCAGAAGGGAGCTCCGGCGGTCCTCCCCCACCACCGCCGATGCCTGGTTTCGGAGCTCCTGGAGCCCCTCCACCACCACCACCAATTCCGGGCCTGGGTCCTCCCCCTCCACCACCCCCACCAGCTGCTGGTGAATTACCAAGCGCCCCATCCGGCGGTGGTAGACCTGCTGCCCTCTTGAACGAGATTCATATGGGCAAGGCATTGAAGAAAACGCAGACAAAGGACAGGAGTGGTGCTGGTGTGGCAGGCCGAGTCTTGGATTAGGGTGACAGTCAGAGATATCTTTCGAAAGAGCTCCATGGAATTGTAACCGGACGTGTGCTCTAGAACAGAAAGTCTTGGATTGATCAGATTGTATGAATGAGTGTTGCCTTCCATACACGGGACGCCTTCGGCTAGTTTTCTGGCCTTGGCTTACTACAGGTAAAACAAGTAGATTTGCTGGCGGGTGTCGTTAGAGATGTGATTTCTTCATCTGATGAATAGTAATATAGCTTGTACTCTTGTATCTAATATGGTTCATTACCTCTAGGGTTAATTGTGTCAGTCTAGTAGCGTACAACTGTGTCTTGAAGTTTTCTACGTCTCAGTAGATTGCTTGCTTGCTCTTAATCACGATGATGCGGTGTTCAAGACCGTTCATTATCATTTATTTCCAATGAGCTGAACTCATTCAACCTTTTCTATTGTCTCCACTTCTCAAGTACATTTAGAATATAGCGAACTTAAGAACTCCCTAATGAATAGGAGACCCGTGTGTTTACTGATAAGCAAGAAATCAAGTTAAACATATCTTCCAATTGAACAATAGCTTCAAGAATGTTCGGTGGAGCCATTGATTGCCATTTAACCCGATTCCTCTAGGAGCTAGGCACAGCCAGCCGACATGATCACGGATATCGGCCAGATCCATGACGACGCTTCTCAATGTTAAGAATTCATTACGACTGCCAAGCCAGAGTTTTCGGGGTTAGGCAGATCCAAACAGTCTAACTCCTATTATCTCCTAAGCTCTGAATAGATTCACTACTTTTTAGCAACTAATGAGCCAGGCAATTATTAATCAAGAATTGAGGATCACCACTCATTCAAACCATGATTGGTGCTTATTCTTTAGGGAGTAGGCAGGGAAGAAAACGCGAGGCTTCCGCCAGGCTCGCTTATCATCATCTGAGAGTATAAAAGAGGCGGTCCTTACTCTACTTACCTAAGACAGTTTTGTTTTAAGTAACAGCCAGGTCCTACGAAACACACTTCTAGCATAGTGTCAACTTACAAATACACTATTAAGAGACTCAACATGACTGAATCCCCATCAATCCTTTTAATCGGCGCCGGCGAGCTCGGGACAGCCGTCTTAGAAGCGCTCTCCAAGCACCCCAAGCGCAACGGCGGCAAGATCGCAATCCTACTGAGACAATCTACCATCTCAACACAGGATCCCGAAAAGAAGAAGCAAAACGAGTACCTCCAATCCCTAGGCGCCTCCTTCGAGGCCGGCGACCTGGCCAACGACTCTGCCGCACAGCTCGCTGAGGTGTTTAAGCGCTACCACACCGTCATCTCGTGCTCGGGCTTCGGCCTGCCATCCGGCACGCAGCTCAAGCTAACGAGGGCCGTTCTCGAGGCCGGCACGCCGCGCTATCTCCCGTGGCAGTGGGGCATCGATTACGACGCCGTGGGCGCGGGCAGCGCGCAGGATCTGTTCGACGAGCAATTACAAGTGCGCGCGTTACTGCGCGCGCAGCAGAAGACGGACTGGATTATCGTGTCGACGGGCTTGTTCATGAGCTTTTTATTCCTGCCCGCGTTCGGCGTGGTGGACCTGAAGGAGAGGAAGCTGCGCGCGCTGGGCTCCTGGGACGCAAGGCTCTCGCTGACCACGGCGAGGGATATCGGGCGCATGGCAGCGGAGGTCGCGTACGATCCGCGGGACGTGTCGCACCAGGTTGTGTATATTGCGGGAGACACGGTGACGTATTCGCAGGTCGCGGAGCTGGTGCAGAGGCGGTTTGGTGGGGAGTGGACGAAGGAGCTCTGGGATGCCGAGTTTCTGAAGAAGAAGTTGGAAGAGAGGCCTGACGATGGCATGTTGAAGTACACGAATGTGTGGGCTGTCGGACGGGGCGTCGCGTGGGATATGGAGAGGACGCTGAATAGGCAGCGCGGGATCGAGTTGCAGGGGCTGGAGAGCTATCTAAAGGAGATGCCGGATCTGGAGTGAATTAACATGGGAGTTGATGGATAAGAGTTCCTCTAGTATTTGATTACTTGGCTCAGGAGTCAAAAGAAGAGGAATTTCATAGTTTGTTATGGGATGCTCGCTTCATCACTTAGAGTCTAATAGACGCCTAGGGCCTCCGATCGCTTATCGACTTGGAGCGATCTGGAGTACGTGCATAACTACAGCAGTGAATTTTGGCATGGGATTGGAGTGCTGACATGATGACATGTTATCATTTCTAAAAGAATCGTGATAAATCGAACCATTATATACCAACATCGGGTACAACTTGTGATGGTCTTCCATGACCTTGGTCACGTCATAGTCCTCTTAGTGACGATCGTAATCGTCTATTTCCCGAACTGTGTACTTTGGTGGTATTATTTCGTTCACCTTGTCCCTTTTTTTCGCACACTTCGAGTATATCTACCGCCCGAAGCGATTACAGTCAAACAACTCGTTGAAAAACTGCCCGCGAAGCTGCTCCTCGAGTTTAGCGTCACAGATACACATGAGGTTCTCGTTATCATACGGTCTATTGAGATGATGACGGCGGTTAGGATCAGAACCGGATAATACCCGATGAGGTTCTAAAGATATAACATGAGGTATCAGATACATGTGACCACATCCAAGCCGATTGCTCACATAACATAATGTAAGAACGAGGTGTTACTGCTCTCGTAACGGCATATTATGTGTTGTATTACAACTTGAAGGTGAATCTACGTCGGATGGCAGGTCGAATGTTGACGTTCCTATTAATGAAGTCAAGGTGTCTCCTTACTTTATATACTGAATATAAAAACGCTCACATATGTAGTAAACACATGCAACGTAGACAGAGGTTATAAGTTTCAATAGTTTGAATATAATGAGTGACTAGACTACCTAACCTATTTCGTACACGGATATCCGACCACCTAATAAAAAGTTGAAAAGATGTCCCTCCAGTTATCCCAAGAAACAAAAACAATCTGACCATTCCCAACCCCTAGACCCAAGTTTACCAGCTGTAGTTCTTCTGCGTTCCAGCCATCTTTAGTTAAGACTGAGAGTAATAGTGACGGTAGTGCCATTGCCGTTGACCTTCAATTTCACCTCGATCTCTCCTGCATTGTGGTCATGCATCGCTCTAAACATGGAGTTCAGCAGGGTCTGCCACTCAACACCAACGATTGAAACTGCACCACTACCGGAGGTGGACCATTTGACATAGTAGTGAAGCGCTGCGCCGAGGTAGCGGTCTTCGCCCGAAGCCCTGCCGCGCTGGTCACCAAGCTGCAGTCCGAACGAGTCTAGATCGCGACTGATGTTGTCGCTCATCTTCGGAGCTGGCCCTTGATAGCCGAATGTGAGGGAGTCAGCTGTAAGAGTAACTCCGCTTTGAAGGTGAATGCTTTCTCCCTTCTTAATAGCGAAAGTTCTCCAGATCACGTCTCGCGCCTCCAGTTTATTCGATTCGACATCGCGAACCTCGTACTCAGGTTCGGAGCGAGTATCGACATCGATGGTAGCGGGAGACGATTCCGCTCTCGCGATGGCTTGCGAATATTCCGGCAAGAGCACCCTGCCGAGGGCGCCGCTGCAGAAGAGAAATAGGACAAGGCTTAGTACATGCATGGTGTAAGTTTTAAATTGTAAGGTTTTTAAATGTTGGTATGTAGTATGATGGTCTGGAACTTTGAAGAATAACTCTTTAATTTTGTTTTGGGTGCTGAGGTTGATGTTGAGTTGAACGAGGGAAGGAGATTTCTTCGCGACATCTTGTCGGCTTTATATCTATAATTCATTATCGTGTCCTAGTATGTATATCATTGGCTTTTTGCCTGAATAGTAGGATGTAGTAGGATGTAGTCGTTGAACCTGGTTTACTCTACTCACTGAACGATGCTATTCATAGGTTGTCGTGCTTATATCTGATGATATTCTTCCTAGGTACCAGGTAGTTGATCGGATCAATCCAACTTAAAAATGGTTACATGGTTGAAATTCCTAGGTTTCGTAATTGTAGTCTTTATACGAAATAAATTGACGCACAAATTGAAAATTAATGTTATTCAGCTTGACGTCGATGATGATGTCGGCGCGTAGAGATTTGCAGGTGGCGGGTTCCTGCAGGATTTAGTCGTTACTATTTACCGATTCATACTTGGAGCCTCAAGGGTCCCTCCTAACCCGATATGATCGTAGATCTTAGCTGAATGGCCAGCTAAGTGACCCACAATACCATAAAAATGAATTACAGATATAGAATATAGAATATTATCTTTGTCTTGACTTACGTCTATGCCTTTGGACCCCTAGACCCTTAGAACCCCAAACCCTTCATCGAAAAGTACTAGTCCTTCCTACTAGGTTTTATCTTCCTTCAGGTGTTAATTTGGCGGCATAGGACCGGAGTTCATGATCAATGAGGCGAAAATCTTTGTGGGTTTCTAGGTAGATAGGAATACTTGTATGATCAATGAAAATATCAAATATTCTATATTCTGCATATGATTTCATATAGATCCATAGTAGGCTCCAACAGTGTATCAAATCGTAGACCAAGTGGGATCTAGTTCATCGTCATTAGCCGCAGGATCATGCGGCGAAAAAGAACCATCGTCATGTCTACTTTAGTGCTGTAAAATTGACAAAAATGCTGGTTCAAAAGAATATAAATAAGAACAATTCTCGCACCGAATACGGCTCTATCCAAATCATTATCATCATCACAATCATCACAACAACAATAATAACAACAACACTTCAAGTTCTCAACGATTCTACTACACACTTAAACAAACACTTCTCTTTCGAATTCCAACACCTCACAACTACCACCCACGTCCAAAATGCAGTTCACAAAGGCCGCCATTGTTTTCCTCTGCGCCGTGTCTGGCGTATCAGCAGGGTGCTACCCCGAGGGCCAGAGCGGAAACTTCGGTAAAGATCTGAAGGCCAAGAACCTTCTCGGCCTCGCTTGTAGGGCGCTCAAGGGAAGCTTCTACAGCAAGGAGGAGCGAACTACTTGTGTTCGGGACGACAACAATATCAAGTGGAACCTGAAGTTCAAGGTAAGCATTATAATAATACTACTACATACCTAACACTCTCAATATACTCCCGGGGGACTTAAACTAACGACGTGTACTACAGAACACAGGCGACAAGGCCAAGACTCTTGACGAGTCGTACTGCATTAGCAAATTAGAATACTGGGCATACAACTGCAAGAATGGTGGCAAGGGAACCGCAGATGGCTGGCTCGCTAGGTAAGTCATTCCATGATTCCTTTTTCTTATTTGCTTCTCATTATCAACCTTTTTATATGACCTCTTGAGCCGTAAGCTAACTGTGGTATAGCTCCGACCCCAACCGCGGTGACTGCGTCGGCACCGTGCAAACCACTGAGGACTAAATGCCATCATCTACCTTTGCGGCGAGAAAACTGTTCGAAGCCAACGTGTACCTATTTTGTATGAATATAGCTAGTTTATCTGGAGTAGGGTAGTTGTGTGGCTGTTGATTTTTGGTGGCTTGTACGGAAAACGTGGGTGGTTTGGGGGGTTGGCATAGAACTTAACTTATACGCTCGTTAATTGAATCTGCATATTTCAAAAGGTTTCAGTGGAAATGGAAATTTTGTGATTAAAGCGTGCCACTTCAAAGACATACCCCACGGCAGAAGCGCCGGGTTACAAGTCTATAGCTACCTAATGTACCTAGTAACTGAATCTGTCAAAGCACAATGAGACGGCTAGTTGTATGAAGAAATGATATGAGTAAAGTGCATTGTAACAAGTCTTCAAAACTCCAGACTTGTCCACAGGCCTAAAATTTCCTTGATATATCAATTAGGCACACTTTGATCCTTCAGTAATACATTAACGATTCTTTACCCTATAGTCCTGTGGAGATTCATGTGTGACTTTTTACATATTACCTGATCGTGCAGCTCCAGCCCTCAACCTATATCCGTCTTGAGTAATACGAGCCGTGGCCGTGAAGCCCTGTTTCCCGTGAATCGCAGCAGTCGGCCGAGGGAATCATTTAAGATAGTATGTTAGTCAACATCGCTAAGTTAGAGATAAGATGATTGAATGGACCACACCTTCGAAGCATCAGGAATTCCACCCGCAAACTGCCAAGAAAGCAGTATCTAAGCGATACGATAGGCCAAGAGCCGCTGGCGGTAGTGCAAGGCCAGGATCTCAGATTTGGGATGAGGTCGGAATAACTGCTGGGAAAGAAAGCCCAGAGTATTTACAGTCAACCGTCAGAGCCCTTTTCAATTCTCAAAGCAGAACCCAGAGGCTTGCATGATAAAGGTTCCAAAAATTGTGACACGAAGTCTCAGTGTTAAACACTGCTAACCGTGACCTCAAGTGTGATACACTGTCAGTCCAGGGACTGAAGGCTTGACCGTGTCTACCCAAGCGGCTAGGCCAATCCCGAATAGACCAGGGAAAAAGTAACCGACAAGGCGATTGCACCACTGATCCAGAGGCTCTGAGCCGTCCAGATTAGCAGGCAACGCATATTTCAAGAGAAACTGCCGGAGTACCCACGGTGGTACCGCTGAAAGGGCAAAGTGGTAAACAAATTGGGCGGACGCCAAAGACGCTGAGAATAAGTTCATGTTAATACTATCCATAATAACCAAACGCTATGAAGAGAAAAGACGAGAAGAGAAGAGAGGAGAGTTAGGAACCGAGAACAGCTTTATTATCAACTTTGCAAGGTAGCGATGGCAGTGATAGAAGGAGCCATGGTCCGTCACGTATCGTCACAAGCCCAGGAAACGGGAAGCAGCAAGGAGGTATTAGTTACGAACAATAAATTTGAGCTATTTGGAGGCACCTTCTTCAAGATGGATGACGACCCAACCTGGCGTGTTGACAAGTACTTACCTCTGGATATTTGGATTGTAATCTGATAAGCTCTCATATTTTCACTTTTATTTGCACGAGACGTAAGGAACTCGACCAGTACATTCCATCCGACGCAGGGCAATGGTATAATTAGGCACCTTAACCCTTGTCCAGCGATTTGTGACCAAGGCGTAAGGCTCGCCATATTAATATAGGTAGATGGGAGTGGTAGGTGAGTTTAGGTTCGATTCCTATTAGCGCTATCTGGTGATCTCGCTCGTCGCTCCTATCTTATAGGAAGCTACCGTGCGATACACAAACTCAAATTTCTGATGGCATCTAAGTTAACAGGGACAGGGATTCAGAAAACTTTAACACCGCTGCCTGGTTCTGACTCACTAGGTGGGCATAATATAAAAGGCTTTTCGTCCAGCGCCGGATTGATTCCTTCCTCGTACAGGCCCAAGTCATACCAAACTCCGGTCCTGAATAGTATCAACAAAACATTGCTGTTCATATTCATCTGGCATCATTAAGTCTACCTACACTAATACCTACCACGACACCAACATCACCTGCACAATGGAAGAGTGTCTTGGCGGATTATGTGCAGAAATCTGCGGAAGGTTCGTTCTGAACGGCCTAGCAACTGCTGTTCTCTTTATTGTCGAAAAGCAAATCGTCCAACGACGGGAACTCGTAATACGACGAGGCCGCCAGGCGCAAAGGATATTACATGTGCCTGAATGTCTAACTGTCTTTACTGAAGAGGAACCCGGCATGCTAGATTCTGACATACGGTTGGCCGGTACTTGTCTGAGTATCTCATACTTCTTTGCGAGCCTCGCGATATTTTGCGTCGCCACACTGGGGGCTAGCATTTGGGGTCCCTCGTTTTGGATCTTCGGCATCGCTAACCCTCTATGCGTATCAACGGTGATCTGGCTTATGCTCATTGAGTCGAAGAGGAGAAGGCTGCGTTACACGAAAGTGGAAGCAGACCAGGAGATACTAATAGACAGATCGTTTGAAGAAGACGTTCGCTCAATGTGGAGGAGTACAACTTGTTTCGTCTGACATCGTCACGAGAGGATCGAATAAATATCAATACGGATATTTAACGGGCTTGGGGGAATCGAGAGACATAGATTGAGCGCCCGTACACAGCAAGAATGATAGGTAGGTACCTTACCTACAGGTACCTCTGAGTAATTATTGGTCTAATACTGCCCCTGTATGAGGGGTTTGTGGAAGGGCAGAGGCGTCGACAACAGCTCGAGGGCAGCTGAATATGAACCATCCATTGGCTTATTTTCTTGCTCGGCTACAACTATTATCTGCCCTGTCAGCGCCCTAATTTAAGAGGTACCTTTAGGTACCTACCTTCCTAATTAATTCTTCAATGGGGAACCTTATAACTCTACAATACCGTCCAGGAACGAACTAAATGCTCGTGAAGACCAAGGACGATACTTCTATCCGATATTTATTAGTTCTACCATCAAGGCGCTCCTCCGAGGAAAAGAGACAACAACATAAGGCATACTTTCTCCGTCTGATATTCGGCCAAGAAGGATTCCGTGCTACGGCTCGGTGATATTGCGTACCGGTGCTCCATGTCTAGACCAATGCTACGGCTGTCAAGTGTGCTCAGGAAATGTTTTAACAGCATGCTAACAGCTTGAGGTCTGTAAGAACGAATTGTAGGGATACGTACTACCCGGGTAGTGCACTTGGCTTTGTCGGACTACCATGTGGTTGCTCGTCCATTTCTGCACCTAATTGGTATTGTCTCTTCTGATTCGATGGCCTCGATACGGTTGAAACACACACTCCCCTGTTAGCGACACGGCAGTCATTGCAATCCACACATCCACACACGAGTTGCCGGTGCGTAAGCTAGGGTCGACAAGGATGGAAACCGTATTTCTATTTTTACATTGTTTCCTTTGGTTCTCAGACGCCGTGTACGCCGTGTATTGCTCGTGGGGTTGCGACAAACCGTCATGGCGATCCCACAGCTTGGCCCGATCTGAGAAACTTGGCAATACGACTTGGCAGATCCAGCAATTGGGCCTCACAACAACAGCTACTCGGTATCTGAGAGCATATACCGGCTGGCCTCTTTTGGCGATTCGAAGCCTGAAATGGAAGCGTGTATCAGCTAGTCGGTGCGCTTAGGTGTTCATCAGATATGGGACGCGGGAAACATAATAAGAGGGCTCGCACCCCCCAGATCTTCGCCTTGCTCTTCTCTTCCTTTGGTAGCCGGCTCTCTTCATCCCAAGTTCAGTTCTCTTCTACCCACTTTAGTTGTCTTTATTTGGGAAGTGCACAGGTGCACCATATTCTTTTCTCTACGTCCAGATCTGGTCATCTGTCTTCCAATCTCTTAATACGCCACCCTACCTGAGTACCTAGGTACTTAAGATATCTCGCAACTCTATTATTCATCTCATATCCTCCAAGACAACAAGATGAAGTTCGGATTCGCCGTCATTTTCGCTTCCTTTACAGCTCTCGCTGCTGCCGCCCCTCTGAATATCAACTTGGGAGCCTACTCGCCTGCCTTGGTAGTCGGTGATGGTGCTATTGGATTTAACGGCGGGGAAGGCGAAGCTGCCGCAGAGCGTGCTGCCGCTCTCGAAGGTCAAGGAATTGCCTCTAACTAAACAACGTATATATGCGACTTAACGTCACCTATCTACCAAGTATGTACAACTAACTGCGAATATACTCACATTCATGGACTAACATATTATTATAGATTGATACCACTTGTAACAGAAGTCTATAATCGGAAGAGATAGAAGCATTAGCGGTGTTAGGCAAATTGCAGAGGGTATTATGAGTATAGAGGCTACATCTTCGCCTTCCGGGGTCTTGGGGTGAGGGGGAGGGCCTATCAAGCATCACAGGGGCGTAAAAGGAGTCCGGCGCGCCATGAATTGCAGATTTCGTCCCTGGCTTGTTTCGAACTCAATTCACTTGTCAGGAACCGCAATGAGACAATTTGAAAAGGATTCGGGAGTTGTGGGCGGGAAGGATGAAAGCTTATCATACCTAAGAGATGCCAAGTGATGCCCAGAGATCATATTACGAAAAAGACGTTTCAGCATCACGACTCCGTCTCAGCTTGTTTCTCATCATCGCCAAGAAACTTCGTGCAAGTTAGTATCCAAAAATCAATGCGCTCCCTGTAGATCGCTGCGGAGATATTGTTTCAGTACCTAATTTCAGATCTATATCTTGGCTTCCGTGAATTTGCTTCCCCAAGTAATTGATTGTGACAGCTACGCGACATGACGAACAACTTCATCAAAAATGAATTAGTTTGGGACTATTTATCTCCAAGTTCAGGGTATCGATAAATTGTTTCCTACATCTATCTTCCTCGTACTCTCGGACTCCATACTTCTAATTGTGGCGGTAGATTCCTTCTTTAGGTAACTCACTTATTCATACCGATATCACAACGAATGAGATCTTCAAAGCCTGATTGACTGTCATTCGGTTCACAAAATTGCCCTACCAACGAAGCCGCTTAACTACAGCCCTAGACAATAACCTGTCTACGGGGATACATTTTCCGAGCTTTCGGTATGGACGGTCTCATCGGGCTTTGGCGTCGCGGGGTGCTTTAGAATACCGGCCTCGGGATCGACAAGGTGCTCGCCCCTCTTCGCAGCCTGGACAAGTTCCGGTTGCTCCTCCTTAAGTCTTGCAAACGTCTTCTCCGCGTCCCAAACCCATGGCGTGGGTGCAGCAAAGAGGAGGTCCATCTCTTCAAGAGTGCGCTGGTTACTTTCTGGGTAGAGAGCCCAGACGATGGGAATGGCTATTATGTTACATGCGCCAAAGATGTGCAGTGTTGTAGATCCAATGTCTATGAGGGTTTAGTTAGACAGCTATAATAGAAAGGTAGGAAGACAGGTGAATTCAACATACTCGAAAACATGACCGGACATAGAAGGGTTAGCCACCCGTTTCCGATGCTCCAGCCGAATACTCCCCAGGCATTGCCTTTAGCACGCACTTGAAGCGGGAAGATCTCAGCAGGGTACAGCCAAGGGACCGTCAACCACGTCGCGCCGAATATCGAGGTGAAGATAAAGACGAAGGATGCGGCCGCAGCTCCGTAAGAGTTGGCTTTGGCAATATCTCCGTTTGCTGTTGCGTCTTGACCTAGCTTGGAGAAGGCGCCCGCGAGGAACATCGCAATACCCTGGCCCACGGCACCCCAGTAGAGAGTCCATCTGCGGCCAATGCGATCCAACGTGAAAACGCAGATGAGGGTGGCGAACATATAAAAGATGTTATTGAGACCGCTGATCCATTGGCTCTTAAATGTGTCGAAACCGGCTATACGGAAGATAGTGGGCGCATAGATCGTGACTCCTGCAATGCCTACCCACTCCTGAATAATCTGCAACCAGATGACAAGCTGGACACGACGTCCGGTGTGTAGCTCACCGGAGCCAATGCCGAATAGCATGTGCAGATACGAGTTCTTGCTGGACTCTTTGGATTCGAGCGCCACGATATTACTAATGTCGTGTAACTCCAGTTCAGCCCTCTCGCGATCTTCTCCAGTAGATCCCCGCAGGCGGTGAAGGATGAAACGGGCCTCCTCAACGCGGCCAGCTTTAACGAGCCATCGGGGAGACTCTGGGAAGAACCAGACTGATGCTAGGAGCACCAATAGCGGAATGATCTGGAAAGCAATAGGGAAGCGCCATCGGAACGCCGAATTGCCATTATCAATGAATGACAACCCGAACTCGAGCCAATAAGCGACAACGACGCCAAAGATGTTCAAGGTGAACTCGATGGCGATAAATTGGCCTCTTGAGGTGTGTTCCGCTGTCTCAGTTGCCCTGTAAGATTCGAGTCAGACATGCTCGAGACTAATTTCGGGTTGGAATGTAAGCAACGGATGGATAACTCACCAGACTGGGACAATAGCATTGAGTATACCAGTTCCAATGCCGTTTACAGCGCGGGCGCAGATCATCCAGTTGTGGTTCTGAGCTGAGCACTGCAGGCTCGCTCCTATGATAGCCCATACGGATCCAAATGCGATGGTCTTAATTCTGCCCACCTTATCACCAACCCATCCGCCGCCTAGACATCCAAATAAGGTGCCCAGGTAGTAGACCGAGACTATTCCGCCTTGCAGCAGACTGTCCGTGATGATGGGCTCCTCTGTGACTGGGTCCACATGACCAAATCCCATGAGATCGATATAGTCCTTGGCGTTGTTTACGCCGCCCATCATACCTTGGTCATAGCCAAAGAAGAAAATAGACTGTTATGAATACCGAGTCAGATTTGTATTATCAAACTGTAGACACGGGACCAGGACGATTCAGAGCGCAAAATAGCTTTGTACATACCAGCGCCGCGATACAATTGACCGCAATGAGAAGCTGTCGCTTCTCCAAGAAGTTGGCTACATTGAAGCCGGGAAGTCTCTCCATCTTGTCTTTCGTGCTTATATCCGCACACGATCGGTTCCCTAACACTTTCTCATACACATAAGCAAATACACAGTTACCCTTCTTGACTTATGTGAGGGTAAGCAGTAAGATTGTGCGAGGTTTTCTGAAAAACTGTAAGAATAATCTGGAGAGGGGGATGATCTACACGATATATACCAAATAAAATATACGTCCCCCCCAGGATGAAGTCAGGTACAAAGTATTTCTCACCCAAGCTAATACCTGGAATAGCTAGATTAACGTCAGAGCATAACCGCCGTGCTGGGAGCCAATAGCTTCAACAACCAAAGTCACGAGTCCCCGGTGCTCGCCGTGTCTCGTGCCCGACATCAAACCGAAGCGGGCTAAACCAAGTTGAAGGGGGGGAGCGAACAAGGTATTGGGATCCCAAAACAAAGGGCTTCGAAGAAAAATAATTCGACGTTTTCTTTCTTTCAAGTCTGACCCCCCGGGGTTGCCCCGCTGCCCCAAAATCTCCAAATATGCAAGGTTTAGAATTAGAGCGACATGCCAGTTCTCAGTCTGCCCCAGCCAGTCCCGCACCAAAGGGGGAGAAAACGAGGGGATGGGGCGTCATCTCACCCCACGGAGCCTCCACGCACCAGCATCAACTCCAGTGGCGGAGGTAAGGGGGGGTTGGGGGCTTGAGCACGCGAGAAAGGAAACCCGCCGCAAGCAGGGGTTGTGTGGTTGATCCCATTTAGATGTCATAAGTTCCGAGAGAGGCTCTCCGATCAAGAGCCGAGCAAGCCCAAAGAGTAACTAGGCTGGAGGGTTTTCTTGCCGTAAGAACTCGAACTATCTCTACGATCTATACTCACTTAAGTTTCGTCTGGTCCGATCTTGAGCTTAGGTGCCTCACAGGCCGCTTATTACTTGTCAATTGACATTAAAATTTTCTCTCTCGAAGGGTCTGAGCAAAGTGAGATCGGTACTTACCTAGGTACGCAATGCTGAGGCTAGTTAGGCCACTAAAAATGCTTAGACCTAATTTGAAGATAATACCAGTCAATAATATGCGCTCCAATCAGACGTCAAAGCGGACGAAGGATTCCAACTCGTTGCAAGGATGTCTTACTTGCCCACAGACACCCCACCGACTCGCTTATTAGGGACCGGACCCTATTGAGTTTGCGGCTGAGGGACTAAATAAACGTCGTCGTTGGGACGATAGTCGAGCGGCTTTGCTCGAGTAAAAGGCAAGGGGACTCAAAGGGACGATCAAAGTGTTGTATCTTGGCCCAGATTTTCCAACGTTAACCCAGAATAGAGTCAAACCATATCCAGGTACTAAACCTAAGCATGTATGCCCTTCACTTGGCTCACAGACTCAACTAAAGGGAAAAGAGGCGAGAAAACAAAGGGTAACTTAATCTCTCCATACTAATATTAATGATTAATCTAGGTTCTATTCCAATGCGAATACACTTAATCAATGCCCACTAATCCATGTAGGTCTCTAACAGCATACACCGTCCCATCACCAACTCTTAGCCGCAGGATCTCGATACCAGTTAGCTCCCTCATCATTCAAACACTCGCCCACAGTCACCGCCCTGTACCCTCTCTCCGCAATCGTCCCCAGCATAGCCGGGAGCAGCTTCCGCGCCGTCCACTCGTGAATATCGTGCACCAGCACAATGTACGTCCCCTTTCCATCCGCGCTAACCGCGTTATTGAAAATGTCGACCGAAACCTGGATGGCGTCGCGGTCGTCATGCGCGTAGTCCTTGGTGTCGACGTTGTACATGACGATGTGGTACCCGAGGGTGTCGAGGTCCGTCTGCACCTCGCGGTCGAACCACACGCCGTACGGCGGACGCATGTACGTCGGCGCTAGCCCCAGCACGTTGCGGAACGCCATCTCGTTGTACACCATCTCGGCGAACACGGCCTCGCGCCCGATTTGCTCCAGGCGCTTGTGTGTCCACGTGTGCGACGCCAGCTGGTGTCCCTTGGAGTGCATTTCCCTCAGTAGTCCTGGCCACTCCGACGTCTCGTCGTCGATGCGCTGGCCGCGCCTCGGGTTGTTGCCCGTGATGAAGAAAGTTGCCTTGATGTTGTGCCTGTCTAACTCCTCCACGATGCCTCTCGTCCAGTTCGACGGCCCGTCGTCGAATGCTAGGGCGATCTGGCCTGAGTTGGCGCACGTAAAGATGGCTTGACCGTAGGGTACCGCGCCGGGCCGGGGGCGTGGCATGTCCCAAAGAGGTGTTCCGTGGGGTATTTCGTCGCTTCGTAGACTTGGTTAGTTAAGCCATCGGTTATAACTACCTTATCTCGATATGATAGGAGTTACGTACTCGCGTCGTCTAAGATCTGCGGGCATATTGCCACGGTGACTCTCCGCATCAAGCTCATCCACCTTCCTCCACCATATCGGTCTAATAGTAAAGGCACCGACGAGGACGGTGGTCAATAAAGCCATGAGGGCGACTGCTATGATTATCACCTTTACTTTCCTGTACATCATGGGTGAATTGATACTATTTGAAGATGGCTGTTGTTGGACTGGTAGGGTGGTGGTATACATATCGAAATTCAGCAGTGGCCTAGGGAGAAGAGGCTTAGCCCACTATTTGGCTTGAGAAGAGCAATGGCAAATGGATATGTATGAGAGTTCCGGGGGTTGGTGATGTACCAGTTTCTAAGCAATACCTAAGAGAGTGAGAGGTAGTTTACGATGTCGAATATTCCGCGGTCATGAAGAAGCTACCTCCTTGAAGTATACTAACAGTACTAACAGCGTTGAGACTTCCCAAATAATATAGGTTTGCCCGCGGTTTCTTATTTCCTTTCCTAATTGCTACCTCGTTACCTCCTTTTCTCTCTCTTACCATATTGATAATGATCCACGCAGCTATCACAAGCCTGCTAAATTTTGACACGGCATGAGTTATCGTAGCAAATCTCTCCCGGGGACACAATTGCTTTCGTGAAAATGCCTAGGTACCTAACCTATATGGCCCATTGGTTGAAGAAAGGATTTCTTTTCCACCATGTCTCTAGAGGTGCGTCTATACTCGTTAAATGGCGAGGTCTAGCAGGTTTACTAGTTATTCCGAAGAGAGTTGACACCCATACTATCTCGTGGTCAATAATTAGTTCCCTCAATTGAAGTTCGTGATGGAGACCACGTGACAACGGCCAGAGAAGATCGGCCCTTTGAAAGAGCTTTAGATACTCCCTTCCAAGAGATATCGCAAGATTCCATGAAAACGTCATTTGAGGATGCTGAACAGGTCGAGCACATGAAGGAACCATCACACCGCACTTGGCTTGGTCGTAAGTCAAGCCAGGTAAATAACGTCCGACCGCCGGTATTAGTTGTCGGAGTCGGATTCAAGGCAGGCCAGCCTCATCTAAGCAATTTCCTTAGTTACCTAGACACTGGACTCGGGCGGGTTGACGTCATGTTTGCTGATGCATCAGTTGAGCAATCCCTCGTTTCCCATTTAGGAATGGATAAGTGGGGCCAGGAGGATTCGACATGATCATTGTTGGCTTTAAGCAAACTGGAATGGATTTCAGATCTTAGAAAAGGTGAAAGATGCTATCAGGATCGAGATGCGGTGTCCATAAAGAACGAGGTACATCATCTTCGTCACCTACATTCTTCGCCAGACACGTGGGAATAAATCATCGCACCGCGCCACAACAGGTTCCAGCGAGAATATAATTATCCTCGATAATTGAAAAATAGGCATCTAAGGCAAGGCATTGCCAAAAGCCACGGTCACTTGTGCAACGCAGCGCCAAGATGAGATGAAGTCGGTATGTTGCCATCTTTCGGGCGCAGGTTAATTACCTCTACTATATTATTATATTAGCGAGCGTGGAGGATGGCGTTTTTCTACATAATTCGGGTTGATAAATGCACTATGCTTAATATAAGCAAATTGAATCCATAAATCTGCTATTAGCATTAACCGCCCATCGTTCCAAATTGAATGAAGTCTCAACAACTCATGCTCGTTCCCTCTTCCCGTCTCCAAATCTCTCGGGACACATTAAACTCAAACTAGAAGTTATAATCATAAACTTTCAAGCTTAGGTAGGTACCTAAGCTTAAAAGACTTGTCATACGTACATGTATACAGACGAGGAAAGCTCCGCTCGGCAAATACGCGCAAGGTTCCTGGTGCAAAGTGCTCGTACTACCAAAGTCTTCATCTGCTTGCTCTGCTACCTAACCTACAGGTAAGGGAAGCAGCCAGCTAGATGATATGTCCACCCAAGCCACATTGGACCTATTAACTACATGTTATAGTATCATACCTATATCATCAGCAATTTAATTACCTGTTACCTATTACGAATTAAGCAGTTATATCGTTACGTCCTTAAACTCCAAGTTCATAATACATACATATCACTCCCCTACCATATAATCCTAGTAGTACAGTCAATCCCGAACATTCCGTCCACTATGCCCTCCAGCCATGCGCCTATCAACGCCGTGTACTACCCCAGCTGGCGCATCTACAGGGATTTTCCACCTTCATCGCTACAGCTAGACTGCATTAACCGAATCCTCTACGCCTTCGTCCTACTAAACGAGGACGGTACTCTCAGATTCCTAGACGACTATGCAGATTACATCAAGCCCGTCGACGGGGAGAAGGGCTGTCTGCGCGCCCTAGCCAAGCTAAAGCAGCAGAAGCCGGACCTGAAGACCCTGATCTCGGTCGGTGGCGCGAGCGGGAGCCAGGAGTTCCCCGCCGTGGCGGCCGATCCCGCGCACCGCGCCATGTTCGCACGATCGTGCCGGCAGTTCGTCGACGAGTGGCAGTTCGACGGCGTGGATATCGACTGGGAGCACCCCACGACGCCGCAAACGGGCTCAGATTATATCGCCTTGCTCGGCTCCCTGCGAGAGTCACTGCCTTCGCCACGGTATCTCCTCACCACCGCTCTTCCCGTCGGCGAATACTGTCTAAAGAACATCGACCTCCGCGCGGCAGCCCAGCTCCTCGACTCCCTCAACCTGATGGGCTACGACTTCAACGGATCCTGGACTGCCGTCTCGGGCCACCATGCTCAACTATTTCCGCCGCTGGGGCCTGGGTACCCCGCTCACCCTGACCTGCGGCTTTCCTGCCACCGCGGCGTCGAGTATCTCGTCTCGCACGGTTTCCCGAGGCGCAAGATTGTGCTCGGCGTGCCGGCCTACGCGCGCACGTTCGCGGGCGCGAAAGGCATCGGCCAGCCTTTCAATGGCTCTGGGGAGATCGACTATGTCGACCTGCCGCGAGGCTGGATCCATGCGGCGAAGGTTGACCAGACCGTTGTGGCGGCGAGTTTCGTCGATAACTCGGCTGGTGGGCGCGGCTTTATGAGTTTCGACGTCCCCGAGACGGTTAGGTGCAAGGCGGAATACGTCAAGAAGATGGGGCTCAGCGGCTTGTTCTACTGGACTGGTGTTGGCGATGTTAAGGGGCCTGAGAGCTTGGTGAGGGCTGGGTATGAGGGTCTGAATAGCAAGTAGGGTGGCTTGGGATCTGGAAACTTGCCTTTTTGTGCTGAAAAGGGGGGTTGTGGTCATATTGTAGATAAGTACTGTAGCCCCTAAATGACTATCAAAGCGATTCAAGGCCGGATTATACAGGTCCCTTGCTAGTAAAGAGAAAATATATTTAGCTTCAGGACGGCTTGGATGTATTTGTTCCATCTTGTACTACTACTGGGAATAGTAAACCCTCACCGCTAGATGACTCGAAGCAGAGTCATACCTAACGTACCTAGGCGTCTACTTACTTGAGTAGCTTGAAGTCAAGCACACGCCCAGAAAGGTCTTCTTAGATATGGAATCGTGTGGTGTAGGAACTAGGATAATGTGCCCGATGCAAAGGTATAGCCTCGGATTCAGGGAACACTTGGTCGTAGCAGGAAAATCAGGACCAAGTAACCTTTGTTACAATGAAGGAGATGGGAAATGCTTAAAGAACGGCTTTAGGAGGGATTTGAAAGACAGTATGTATGCAAAGTGCAGTCCGAGAGCGTCTCTCGGCTGTTTTTATTAATTAAGAACTTGTATCGGCCCTTGTCCGCCGATACATTATGCTTCATGCCTCATTATCATTATCATTATTGTTATCGTTATCGTATGGGAGGTATCGTTTCCTCAATGCAAGCCAGAACGCCGATGTGCTAATATGTCGCAAACGAGTCATCATGCTCTGTTTGCTGTGTAGAATAGAGCCGACAGAAAAGTCTGTAACTCGATTTTGTTACAGGAACAGCATGATGCCTCTAAGTTGTGATCTGGAGCAGTAATAGCTGTTAGCAGGCTAGTTCAACTAAGGACTTGTCGGCGATGTAGAGTTGGAAAAAAGAAAACTAACATGGAGACATGCAACGAATTACATACCTGCTTAGACACGGTCCTTCGACTTCATGTAGCTTGCAGGGAAGGTCGGATGGAACTTGTCTGTAGAGTTACCCGTCGTCTTCTTCGGGATGACCTCCTCGACGGTCTCGACATATGTGGGCTGCTTGCCCTTCTTCTTTTCCGACATCGGCTCCGGTCCCTTGCGAGGACCAGTGATGTAGAGAGGAGGTGCCGCGTTGGAAGGGACGCTAGTACCAGTCGGCTGCTTCAACAAGAGGTCGATCTTGCTCAATGCCGGACAAGGCTCCTGATTCACAACGGAATTAGTGCCTATATCAACATCTGAAAGAAGAATGCTTTGTCGGCGATGATATTGATGTGAAAAAAATTACGCTGGCCTTCTTGCTTTAGAAGAACTGATGAAATATTTGTGACCAGATTTGAACGGCACGATCACAACACGACAACATGGAGATTCTCGTCGACGTGGATAAAGATGCAAAATCTGTCTTTCCAAACAGAAGGGGGAATGGTGGAAGGAACGACAAGGGGGCACGGTAGTTTGACCTCACCTGACGCAAACACTGGATGTGAGGAGATTTGATTCGTCACATCAAGCAAATTGCGTCGAGTTTGTGAGATGTGGGCGCAACAATGAGACTTTGTGTGGGGGATGAAATGGAATATGTATAACACATACCTCTGGCTGCTTCTTCTTCTTGAAGAGCTTCTTGATGGTTTCTTTGAATTGAGGCATGATGAAGGTCGGTACAAATCGGGTCGTCAATATATCGGAATCTTTGAGGATGGCAGATGGGTGTTTATGAAACAGAAGGAAAGTCGTCGGTGTAGTTGAAGATGTGTTCGACTTCCCCCAGAGTTGTCCAAGTTTGAATCCCAATGGTAGCTCGGGCCACCCCAATGGACTAATCTTCCAGACGCGTTTATTTTTGTACCACAAACAGGTAGTCATGGAAAAAGCTTAATTACGTGGTCAATTCACTTGACGGTCTAGAAGGAAAGTACTAAGTCGAGGACCAGACCCCCCGTGGAAGTTGACGAGGCTGTTAGTCCCATCCCCTTTTTGGTCTATGCCCCCACCTAGTATCTTCTTCATCCTTATGAGATGATTATACAAGAAGTAATCTGAAGGCGAACTTAGAGCAATAGAGATTTTGCTATGAAAAGTCAAGAGAAAAGTCACCCCTGAGATCGAAATCTAAATCAGTGTTACCACATGCATACCAATGAGTCCGTCTTGGGGGACTCTACGTTGATCTTATTAAAGGTCAGACTAAGCTTCTTCAAAACTTAGCAATGCCTTAGTAGATTAGTGATAAATCTACTGAAGAGCTTGAGAAGACTGTGTATTGAATGTGAGGTCTTGCCGGCTGGTTTTATTTGTTACTGTTAGAAGGAGGTGCATCGTTTTAGGTAGATTTTTAACAAGACGGTAGCACATATAATGCATAAGCATACGCATAATGTGTACTTATCAGAGACGGGATAGTTAAGGAAGAAATGATTTTGATCTCCTTTAGATCTTTGAATGCACATAGGCAGCTTACAATGGTTTCTTGTAGGAGGAAAATTTGACAATGGCACTTGTCATGTTTCTAATTATAGAACATGTATAAGTCTAAGTCCTTTACGATGTTTTATCTACTGTATCACATATGGGATACTTATATAGTAGGACTATGTTCATAGAATACAAGCTCGTTGTTTAGGGACTGCTTGTGGTTGAAAGTCAAGGGTATCACGTGCAAACGATTGCCACATTTGCGCCACAATTCAAAGACCCCTGTAGTTCCTGTAATTAAGGTACCTGTAATTAGGTACACGTAACGGTTATTGCAACGGTTATTGCGCAGCCACACTCGAGAGCTCCTTCAACATTTCCTTACCATGTCTGTTCTCGATCAACGAGTTTGGCGTGTTCTGTTGCTGTTAAATGTCTAATCGTGAGAACAATCTCTATCCTCAGGCAGATAATTATGGTATTTTCTTAACAATTAAGGATTAAACTAGCTCCAATGGCGGACGCGACTCAGCAGGATTCGCCTCTGTCCATTGCAGCTAACATCGCCGGCATTCTCACGTTTGTTTTCGCCATTCTAGCAGCGGTATATGTGCGCATAATGTATCTGAAAAACAGTGATCAGGAGTACTTTCAGGTGAAGACGTCTCTGTCATGGTTCAAAACGGAGTCGGCGTGGCTTGGGGAACTGGTCAAGGCCGCGGGGGAGCGAGCAGATGCAGAATATCAGCCCGAGTATCAGATGTACACATTTGTGATGGACGACCTGATTAAGCTGGAACAGAGGTTACTCGAATTAGTTGAAGATATAGAGACCAAGGCCGGCACTGAAGATGAGCTGAGAGAAGGCATGCGGTGGGCACTCGTGCCGAGAAGCTGGGGTTTTACTACAGCTGTTGCGATGGCCTGGCTTCCAGTTAGAACGAAGGCGTTGGAACTGGTTAGACAAAGAGATGCATTGACGGCCAGAGTGTCTTTTACGCAGATGAGCATGATCTCCTCGTAAGTTAGGCTTGAACCTTTTTGAGACCATGTACTGTGAAATTAATAGCATTTTTAGGAGGATCCGAGAGCTCGAATACAGGAATGAGACGGGAAAGATGGATGTTCATAGAAGTATTAAAAAGCTAGAAGCCATTGTTGAAGACCAGAAGGCCGAGATATATCGATTGGAAGATCTAGTATGCCGAACCATGCATCGGAACCGAGTTGACCAAGACGCAAAAAGCTCACCAACGAGCCCGCATCCAACGAGAGGCTCGGTTCCAATGTTACACGAGGAAGAACCAAACCTAAAAGGTCGAAAAAGTCGAGTAAGCGCAACATAGTCGGACAGAGGCAACCGTTCAAATGAATATATTGATACAGTGCTTAATATGGTGCTTTGATTGTATATCCGCCTTGGTAGAAGAATCCACCAGTAACAGCCAGAGACAGAACAGCAAGTGGTAGGTTAAGCTCAATAACAGACCAGACCCAGATGCAACCTAAGGGCGGGGATTGCTTCATGACGGCAAGATAGCTATACTTATTTGAAATGTGAATCAAATAGCAGCCAGAGGAGACACTGGCAACGAAGAATATGGCTTGCCGGAGAGGATCCTGAAACCTGAGTGGTAGCCCAGGGAGTAATTTCGGGTTTGCCTTATGTGGATGGAGTACATAAATAAGTAGAAGGAATACTGCAAACATGGTCTTAGTTGGATGAATTCTTATTGAATTTACTCGATTATATCGTTAGGAGCTTACCCGCAAAAGCCTGTATTGTTCTTATTATGATTTGGGGCCATATGATGGAGATGGCGTATTGATGGAAGACAAGCACGTCAAGAGTGAAATGAAGCATAGCTAAACTCATACTCCAGAGGATAGCGTCCATAATCCTATCGGCTGTTGGCGATAAGAGCTCTTCATCTTCATCCTCATCTTTTGCGTGCTTCCTCTCCTGACGCTCAGCTTCCTCGAAAAGGTTCCGGTCCTGAGCTAGCTTCAGGAGAGTCTCTTCGCTGGGAGCCGCGGATCGATCGGGATGAGCTAGCTTGATCTCATTTGCCGCTTTTCTTTCTTTCCGAGTTTGAACCATGTCGAATTATCGATAGGCTAAATAAGACTAAAGGTCGAATTAAGGCCAAATCAAGGTCGAAGATGTTAGGTTGGGATGGTCGTATGCCAGTGATGCTACATAAGAATGAGGCAAGGTACGCAAGGTGGGTATGGGTACATAGCTCGTAAAGCTTATTCTTACCCTTGCAGCTCCCGACTGGCGAAGTTTGAGGACCAATCAGAAATAGCAGCATGGATAGCTTTTATTTGCATATATTCCTCTCTAATAAGTCTCTGTATCAATCGATGTGTTGCAAGTATCGAGATATCAAACCAGCACTGCACTTGAGACGAAGATTCATATTTGATATTTTAATTTGCATCTAATATGATTATCTAATATGTGAACTCGCTTTGAAACCTATGTGATGATGATTGTCGCAACAGGTGAAATACTGTGACTTCGCTTACGATAAAGTACATATGTACGCTTCTCCCTTATCTCATAATCCCCGGTATACGACAGGGAAGTGCGACAAGAGGGGCACTTTCCCGTCCTGAACTCTTAATTTTCATCGTCGACGCGAATTTTGGCGTCATTTCATTGTCACATTTTCATAATCTACAACACCAATAGCCGGGTCACCAGACAAGACTAAGGACGGCTAACCAAGCCCACACTTGCCTGGTGCCAATTTCCCCAGATTTTCCTTTTTGAATATATATCCATCTCCATGGGTCCTCAATTCATTAAGCTTGTGCGTCATGCCCTTAATCTCAAAGTGGCATTAACTCCTCTTGTTACTATTTCGTGATTGTCTGACTACCTTTTACTCGTGTCGTGTCCCGTACTCCTCATCAATTGGCTAACGTAGAGCTAGAGCTTGCGACGGAAAGGGACAGGATAATCTACGACGTTGAAAACGACAGAGAGTAGATATTGCAGTGACTATTTCACCCCTACCTATTATCGAGGCGGCCCCTTCTAGATATATCGACCAGAGCGACGACGAGCCAGAAAGAATCATGGCTCTTTCAACTCTCCCCACTCTCGGCGTCCTAGCCGTTGTCCTACCTCTCCTCTACATCTACACAGCCTCTGTCGCACAAATGCGCCTACCCACATTGCGCAACAAGCGCATCTGCCTCCTGATCGCACATCCAGACGATGAAGCCATGTTCTTCGCTCCCACCGTGCTGGCCCTGACCCGCCCCGACAATGGCAACCATGTCAAGATCTTGTGCCTCAGCTCCGGCAACGCTGATGGTCTGGGAGAGACCCGTAAAAAGGAGCTCGTCAAGAGTGGTTTGCTGTTAGGTTTGAAAAGTGAGGATGATGTTTTGGTTGTAGATAGCCCGTGAGTACCTACATACATGACCACCAAGCAGAGGGGGGGCTTGCAAATCCAGCGAAAACTGACCCGGGGATATAGAGACTTCCCCGACTCCATGACAACAACCTGGGACGCCACCAAAATCTCCTCGCTCCTCACCTCCACCTTCGTGCCACCCCTCGCCGCTACAAAAGCCTCGAAGAACAATACTTCCCCTCCCACCGCTACTATCGATGCCCTCATAACCTTCGATGCGAACGGCATATCCTCGCACCCGAACCACATCTCCCTATACCATGGCGCGCGAGCCTTCGTTGCCTCCCTAACCCGTGGCAAGGCCGGCTGGGCGTCTCCAGTGGATTTGTACACCCTAACTACGGTATCTTTACCGCGAAAGTACTTCGCCTTCCTCGATGTCTTCGCGACTATTATATCCCTAGCTCTTCAAGGCAGTGGTGGTAGTAAAAAGAGCGATAAGGGGAACCCGGGTGCCCTTGTCAGCATGAGCTCGTTAGTGGGAGGCGGCCGCGAGAGTTATGGTACGGCGCGCAAAGCCATGACCGAAGCACACAAAAGCCAGATGGTTTGGTTCCGGTGGGGATGGATTGCGTTGAGCCGGTATATGTATATTAACGACCTGAGATTGGAGAGAGTCAAGTCGTGACTATCCTTGAGGATGAGATATTCTAATAACGTATTATATGCATATGCCCCGAATCACATGTATAACAGCGATGGAAATAAATAATCCCTAGAATTTGTGAATATCGAGAATCCGCTCACATATGTGTCTACTAATACTGTTGCCATGGCAGGGTCATTTCCACAGTACATTACATACGAGGCAAAATATATTGTAAACACAATAATATATGATTAGGTACATACCAGTTCCCCCCCACTAGAGATAATCATCAACTTCATAAAGACTCTGCAGTGATTCAAAGTCCTTATAGTGTTCGTCCTCCAACTCTGGCGTTTCATTATATGGCCTCAATGTTCGAGCTGTGCTCGTAAGCAGAGTCACGAGACCTAGTTTTGAAATCGGCGCGTGGCCTGCTAGAGAGTTTCTGGACAAAATAGAGAGCTTTCTGACCTTGGCATATTGATGCCCCCATGTCCTCTTCCTCTTTGACTTCGTCGGTATGAACATAGGGAGATGCTGAATACGGACCCCATAAGTCTGTTCTTGCGCGGGATCATGTAGGGAAATGTATCCTGTAGCTGTTCGATACTGGGCTGGGGTGGGGATAAAGTGCCGGAAATCACGGATGAAATTTGGAACAGCAACAATCGTGAGAGGATTATGGGGGTCAAAGCTTCGAACTACCGAGAGGTACTTTCGACACCATGCCCGGATCTCGTACCACATCCTCGACTTCTGGAATCGGGCCCGCTCATATCGATGCACAGTATTGCTAAGACGCAGTCCATCCTGAACCATTCGCACATATTCGAAGACAGCCTCTTCATACTCTTGAACTTGAGCTTTATATAATTCAATTGCTTGTCTCATAAACGGCAGGACTCTGCTGATTTGATGTCGACCTAGAAGGCTTCGAATAAGGATGCTGTATTGGTCAAAGCCCGGCTGGACCTGGTGGGAAACCATGGCGTCCCAGATCAGTTCCACGGCTGAGCGGGTTGGTATTTTGAATTGCATGTCGGCTTGTTTCCACGCAACGGACATTGATGGAGAACCCATGACAAGAGTCCACTCCAGCAGATCCTGCCAGACAGAACGCGGAATCGGAATATGATATGTCTTTGATATGTGATTGACAAGCTGGAAGGCAATGGCAATCTCCGCGTTTGAACCGTACACCTCGACAACTGCTTCCATAAGTCGCACTGTAGGACGTACCCGGTAAGCGAAACTCTCGATCTGATTTTTGTCAGAGGTTATCTGAGTGTCCTGTCCCTCATGGTAAGTTAATCGTCTTAAGTCGATACCAAAGAAAGCATGTAATATCCGAGACCCAATAAATCGCAGAGATCCGGCCCTTCCAAAGGCAATCATGAATGAACATAATAGGGACTCATTTAGAATATAATTCTCCTGGAGAAGCCTAAAGAATAGTTTCGTAACTGGGCGATTCTTTCTCAATTTCCGCATGATATCTTCAGTGTGGGGAACGTCTTTGAGAAGTCCCACACACAATCTTGCAAGCCGAGTGTTGAACCTCAGCCGATCCAATCGCTCAACATGGCGTGAATCAAGTCGAATTCGAGACCTATGGAGATTTCTAGGATGAACAAGCCTCCTAGTCTTATCGTAGCCCGTATACAGAGGCCTCGTGAGGAAGCGTGCTGAGATATACTCAGCATATGTTTCACCTTGCCGCCAGTGTACAGTTTGGTCGCGAACCATATCGTTCCATATCCAATTTGCTCCTACCGGGTCCGAAGCAGCACCCGCGCATCTGAGTAGATAGATGTACTCCTCCGTCTGTAGAACTTGTCCTGAGGCCTTTAATGCTGCGACGAGAGCTAGCATGCCCTGAAGCAGCTGAGAATAAAGCTTTCGGATTCCCCACTCGTCAATATAAGGATCCAGGTGGAGTGTCTGATACATCCCAACCGGTATGTTTGCTTGGTCAGTTGGATCGGCATCTCTGGCTACACACAAAGGATCCAGCGAACGAAGTAATTCAGTAAATGTAGTTCGTGGTAACCGCGCCACGGCTTCCTGTAGCTTCAACTCTCCCATGAGAGGTATCCGTCGTAGATAAATGAGTAATCTCCGAGTATCTCTTTGTTGCAATGCTTCGAATAATTTTTGGAATGGACTGGGGAATTGTTTGACCAAGTCATTAATCGATGTTTTTGCAGCATGGGTACCGGCCGTATCAAGACTTCTGTTCACAGAAACAGCACCATGGGAACTAGTTTTGTATTCAGGTATTCGGTTGACCAAAAGGCTACGAAAAACCGCAAACTCCCGGTCTAAGATTGGGTTGGTGGATTGCGACGCCGTCGCGAGGCCGCGAATAAAGGGATGGATATTTTGACATGGTGGGAAACTATCACGATTTATGTGAGAAGTCGCTCTAAAATGTTGTCGTAGACGGAGACTAATAATTCTCGAACATGTTCCTCTGGGCGTCGTATGCACAATGGCTCTAGGGTCCCCAAACATCGCTATTGAAGCAACGGGAAACACTGCAGATACTCCTAGATAGTATCATGACCGGCGCCAACGATTTATCGAGTCATGGTAGAGGTAAACAAAGTAAACTAGTAAACAACAGTGCAATTGGTGATGGGGACACCTAAGACGATTTGCGGGGGAAGGGGAAGTTAGTTGAGGGATAGTTGAATTTGGTTTCTGGGGTTTGTGGAGTTGAAAGGCTTAGTACGGGGGGTACGGAGAAAGGTTGGATGTGGGGGTTTGGATGTCCAAATTGAATGCTGATGAACTTGAATGTGGTCATAGCTCTAGTGTACGTACCTACATGTATGTAGTGGACCCCGACAATGCGGGTGCACGTATGTTAGGTAATGTACCTAAGTACTCGTGTGAGCTAAGATTAGATAAGCTTTTATGGATCTCCAAGCTGGTGCACTTTCACTAACAATTATTTGAGATTCTTCAGATACATATCCCAAGCTCCTACGACAACACAAACCGCGACACCCAAAACCCGGTTTATCACCAACACATACCCGACCAATACCTAAGTCACCTACATAGCGTCACACTCAAGCTATCATAATGCCCGGTGGTGAAGAGGGCCCAGCTGGCGGCTCAGTATCAGAGCCTCTTGATCTCGTGCGCCTACTCCTCGATGAGTTCGTCTTTGTCAAGTTGCGAGGTGACCGGGAATTAAAGGGCCGCCTTCATGTATGTGAATTGAAAAATAAAAGAGACCCAGCCTTCCTCCAGATCACTAATTATATCCAAGGCTTACGATAGCCATATGAATTTGGTTCTAGGAGATGTTGTAGAAACGATCTACACTGTGGACGAGGATGATGAGGATGAAGATATCAAAGTGAGTAGTCCCAAAGACACTCTATTTGGCGGTGCTAATTTCTCATGTTTAGACAACAACTAAGAAGTCTGAGATGTTATTTGTGCGAGGTATATTACCTCTTTTTCCCCAGTTATCTTTATCGAGTTTTTATCTAACAAGCAGTCTCAGGCGACAGCGTTGTCCTCGTCTCTCCCCAGAACTCGTCGTGAGTTTCCATTATAGAACTCGATTAGACTTAGTCCGAGGCATGCCAGCTTCATTCTAGGGTGTTCTTACGCCGCTAGAGCTTATCTCTGAGCCTCATCGGACAAACCCGGACTTGATGACGGAGCATGGAGCTCAGTTCAGAGGCAGGTAGGTCTCGTTATTGGAACAAAGGGGGACCAGTTATATCAAGAGCACAAAGAAGCTTCAGACGGTATCTACAGAATGATAAAGCCTTTGAATTAATGCAGGGGTTTCCACTACCAGTGAAGCTAGATTTTCGGATCGTCAAGTCCCTACCCCTGGGCAGCCCCTCACGTATCAACGTTAGTCCCGTTTACTCAATGCAACATTCTTATTTCGCAGATGGCCGTCATGTATCTACTCGACTCCATCTTGGTTGGGTTATGCGATGTGCTCAGACCTTCCCCACGTCCACCTTATCAGAGCCAGCCATCGGCCGAACAGCAGCCTATCTCACAGTCACCCTTATCTTGTCCTACCCATAGTGATAGTGATTGATAATGGTATATCTAAGCTCAATTACGCAGACGCTTGAGCTTCTCTTTTACTCAATTACTTCCGTCGTCATCTCTATTGGGATCATTTAAGAATATACTGCTGGTTTCACTACTCTACCTATCGTCATAGGAATGATCGTCAAGACCATTTCTACCATGGATACTAAGATTGAGAAAGAGGGGCAAGTGCCCAAAACTACCGACGTCGATGCAGCCCTCGAATATCTCAACGGTGAGGGCACCACCGTCATGACAGAAATCAACGAGAAGGCATTGGTCAGGAAGATTGATTGGATGATTGTACCTATTATGTGTTGGTGTAGAATATTAGTCCTATTCCAATGGCAATGATCCTAATAACCAACAGGGGCTTGTTATAATCTTCAATATCTCGATAAAACTCTGAGTAAGTCAACCACCTTCTCCTAATTTCAGCGAGGTCACAAGCTCATCATGAATCAGTTAACTACGCCAATGTCATGGACCTTCAACAGGATACTGGTATTACAGGAAACCAATTTTCTCTGCTAGCAACGCTATTCTACGTAACATATCTAGCATTCGAGTTCCCAACAGGATATCTCATGCAGAAGCTGCCTACAGCAAAGTATCTCGGGGCCAACGTAATTCTCTGGGTAGGTATATATTTTAAACCCTATCATCATCCCCTGCATAGGTTGCTCGAGATTTTCTTTTTCTATTCTTGTCAATATATTCCCAGGACTGAACAAAACATATCTAGATATAACTAACCGAGTTGCTTCAGGGGTTGGTAGTCACTCTAAACTCTGCGGCAAAGAATTGGGCCGCTCTCGCAACTCTTCGAACCCTTTTGGGGTGCTTTGAATCTGCGGTAGCGCCAGCACTCATCCTAGTAACAAGCATGTGGTATAAACGATCCGAACAACCCGCACGCGTCGGTTTCTGGTACGTTGGAACTGGAACGGGCACTATCATTGGAGCCCTCACATCCTTCGGGTTTCAGCATTACGAGTCGGAGGTCTTCACATCTTGGCAGATCATGTTCCTCCTCTTTGGACTCATCACAATCGCGGTCGGAATCCTGACCATGATCTTCTTGCCTGACAACCCGATGAAGTCCCGTCTCACCCGCGAGGAAAAGATATGGGCGATCGAACGTCTTCGCGAGAATCAGACCGGTATCGAAAACAAACACTTCAAGATGTACCAAGTGCGGGATTGCTTCACTGATCCTCAGACTTGGCTCATCGCTCTCATCACTGTCACAATGAACATACCAAACGGCGCCATCAGTACTTACCAAGCCACGATTATCAAAGGTTTCGGATACACGTCTAAGGAGACAGCCTTACTATCGATACCATCCGGTATAGTCAGCGGTGTGGCCGTCATCTCGGGTGGTATTAGCGCCGCAAGATTCAACGCTCGGGGGCCGGTTATTATCATCCTCCTGCTCATCGGGGGCATCCTTGGCGGTTGTCTACTTGCGTTCTCGGACCCAACCAACAAGGGAGCTTTACTGACCGGGAATTATCTAACAAATGTCATCGGCGCAGTGCTGCCGCTGCTCTACTCGTATTCGGCAGCCAACTACGCGGGACATACGAAGAAAGTAACCATGAATGCGATGTTGCTCCTCTCTTTTTGTTTGGGGAATATTATCGGTCCCCTAACATTCCGCGACGCGGATAAGCCACAGTACTTACCCGCGAAAATTGTCGTTGTGGCATCGACCTCTGCGGCTTTGGCCACGACAGGTGTTCTTATGGCTTATTATATGTGGGAAAACAAGAGGCGCGATCGGCTATACCCGCGCTTCGAACACGAGGAGAATATTGAGTTCTTTGATCTCACAGATCGCGAAAATAAAGAATTTCGGGTAAGTACCTATGATATCCTTAAAGTACGAGCTTCACATTCTAAGTTACAAAGTACCGATGGTAGGCTCGGTGGGCATCAAATACGGTCACTATTACATTAAGCAGCTTACGACACAACAGGAACTTTTTCAGCTAGTATTCAATATACGAGAATCATGTAGATTTACTTATAGTACTATCGTATCTGTTGTGTTCTACATGAATCATGCTTACTCTTCGACATTAAGTCTCCCCCGGGCCGGCTGGGATATCAGGTACGTGAGCATTGCGTGGATGAGCGCAAAATAGAAGATAAAAATGCATGTTAGCTTCGCGATAAACCAGAACACTCTCTCTGGCGCGGCACCTTCTGGAAGAAGAGCGTAGATAATAACTGCTGAATAGAAAAGCAGTGCGTAGGTGAGAAAAGAGTCGGATATCGAAAACATGGTGGCAATAATACTTTTGTGTTTCCTGATATGCGTTAGGCGTATGTGGGTTTGTGGGTTTGTGGGTGATAATATTTGGGACGAAGAGTCCGACGCATCCTGATATTTATGCGGTAACCTAGTAGATAAAGAATCAATGACATTGTTTCGAGCCTTACAGCAAAAGGAAAACACATTTATGATGTTATAAAACTACCTAAAATATTAGTAAAAGGTGTCTACTAGCTTAAGCTACGGGGCCCAAAACGACTTCATTGTATCCTTTATGGCAACACAATGTCTTTATCTAGGGTATATAGGGGTACTTTGGAAATATACAACAAAGACTTCTGAGCGAATAGAGAAGCCCTACAGAGCAGATAGGTACCTATATTGGGCCAAATTACCACCATAATACAATATACGACCAGGCTTATGATTAGGACTTGAGTCGACACAGGCTAGAGTACGTATCTAAAGCCCTTATTATCCAACTCAGTAACGTCCTGCATGCCTTGTTCGATAGCCTCTTTCTCTTGCTCTGCCGACAGTCCTGATCCATACGTAGCGGCTTCCCGATCCCGTTTCTTGTTCACAGCCCACATGTAGAGGTATAGAACAATTACCATTATCGTTTTGACGCAGTAGCTGATAAGAATTCTGCCGCTGGAGTCAGCCTCTCACCTATAGTTGCATGTTGAGAGACTCACGCGATGTAGGCCGAAGTATAGAATGGTGCCTCTGAGTCGATGAAGGTCTGTGGCCCTATAATGTTTCCAACACAATAGCCCACGAATAGAAAAGCCCCTGTAAGCTGTTTTTTCGTGTATCCAGCCACGTTGCTACTAACTACCGTCAGGCTCAGACTAAAGCCCACCGATGAGAATGAGCACTGCGACATCCGGGAGTCAGTAATTACGCTTCTCAGAAAGGGGTTCAAGAGTCTTGGACAGGTCTCTGGAGTGACAAATCCTCGGTCACTTTGATTAGGAGACCCCAATACCCAGGACAGGCACAACCGGGGGGAAATAACTCTCGATGTTACTTACCAGCCAGAGCGCGACTAGGCGGCCCCATCTATTTTCAGTTCCATCAGGTCCGACTGGCAAACCTACCAGTGCTGCAGCAGAACCGACACATATGAGGTTGCCTATCAACATGACAATACATCGCATATTGGGAAAGTGGGAACTGATCCAGCCGGACAGGAGAAGAGAGCAGAATTGTATCACATTCCCGGGTATCTGTAGATACTGAGTTTCGAGCACATCGAAACCGAAGGTCTCCAAGACGATTGAAGTAAACTAATTTGGGCGTCAGCATTAATCCTTGAATTCAAATTAGATAGAGATGGCGTACACTCGACTGGGCGGCATTCGGAATCTGGGAGGCGATAGACATAACAAACAGAATCCACGTCTTCGGATCCCTGAGACACTGCCACATCTGGTACGTCTTGAAGTGGCGATTCTTTACGCCCTGCTTATTCATAGCTACTCGCTCGACGGCTACGATTTTCTGCCTCTCGTTCAGGAATCGTGCTGTCGAGGGAAGGTCGGGCATGAAAATGAGAAACATGGTGGCCCAGGCCAAGGTGATAGAGCCGAATATAAGGAAGATGTACATCCATGGAGCTAAACCTGAAGTAATGTGGCCAATCTGTTACTATTAGCGCAGGATACGAAAGTAGTGAGGGTTTATGCTTCGTATGAATGTGAATAGGGAATAATTGAGGTCGATTTTTAACGAACTCACTATACCCATGTTAGAGAATCCGGCATTTCAACATAGATTGGCGTCACACTGACCAGCGTAACCAAGTAGACCACCACAGATCCCCGCGATTCCATTCATACTATAGTAAGTCGTCAATCGCATGGGTTGCTCGTCCTGTCGCCACCACATCGAGAGGACGAGCACAAACCGGGGATTCACTACTGCCTCGGAACATCCAAGCAAGAATCTGTTCACGGCTATACCAGCGAAGTTCTTGCAAGCCGGTGTAACAATGGTAAGCATTCCCCAAACTGAAATTTCGTCAGTTATGTATCTCGAGTGTGGCCATGAGCATATTAACCTAGAGCGGAGCCGCCAATGAACTTCCCGACTGGGAGTCTTTGGAGGAGATATCCAGCTGGCCATTGTGCTATTAAGTAGCCTAGTAGTTTAATCTAGTTAGTTGGCACTACACCTCTCATTATTTCCGAAGTGCCGTACCAAAATAGAATATGGACAGTGACCACGAATAGTCTTGACCATGTAAATTTGTCCCTTCTCGCAGCCCAAACACGCTCGCAAAGTTCACAGTGGCTTTGTCAAGGTACTGAAGCAGGTAAGTCCCCATCAGCAGAGGCAAGATGTGCCCATCGATTCTTCGTAGCACTTGGCGAGCCTCTTCAGGATCGAGACTCGTAGCATCTTGTCTTCGATAAAGCTCATATGCGTCGTCCAGATCCCTAGAGGAAGCCGATGGCCTCCCTTCTAGCTGAGTAGAAACCGGACTAGAGACGCTCACTACGCTGTCCGGGGCAGTTTCGGCGGCCGACTTCTTCTCATTCATGTTTTCTCAGGACTGACTTATTGAATAATTGGATTTATAAGACAAGTAGTAACACCATTTAAAATGTGATGGTTAACACGATGCCATATGGGACGATTTCTCGTTGGTCCAACATTCCCCTCTTCCCGACCTGGAATAACTTCGCAAGACAGCACCTTGATAAGACTTGCATGGAAGCCCTTAATGCAACCCTACGATTAGCAACGCAACTCATTATTAGTTATATCTTATGTAAGGCTGTAACTTTTGCTGGATGGGTGAATATAACACGGTAATAGATGTATATACCGATGCGGGGAAGAATGTAGGTAGATAATGAAGTGGTATAGAGCCGGCCCCTATCTCTCCTGTTATTTATTGACGGGAGTGTCGGTACAGCCAAGGATAAAAGGAGGTATGTATCATGGTGTATGAGATTATAAAATGCTCCCGCAGTTATATTTTAGCTTATTTAAATGTGTCTTCAGATACAAAAGGTATATGTGAACTACCCCTAATGTCTACCTTAGCAATGGGTCATACTCTACGGCATCCTATATCGTGGCTGCACCTATTTCTGCTTATCATCCGTGGGTAATGATAAGGCTTGACTAAGATGACGAATTATCACTGTGTATCTTACATATGACATTTCTATATTCGCTATAGTATGACAGGACGTCATTATCATGTCTGGAGGTTGTTTAGAGTGCTCTAGGAATTGAGAATTGATTATCTCGAGAGGGGAGACATTAACGAGGAAAATCATATCTAGCAACATGGATAAAGACGATAAGCATCATAAAAACAGCCCCCATCCCCCCCAAAATAAATAGCTTTTAGTATCTCTTGATGTAGATAATGGGACTTGCTCTAAGTTGGAAAATACCCAGGTAGTAATCTGTATTGTTGAAGTGGAAGGGACATGGACGTCGTAGGTTTGAAGAGGGAGACCTTGAGCACATAGCATAGACCCCACATTTTATTGTACGGGGTACGTACTCGCTATAAGCTAGGGCCACCTCGATTGATGCGACACTGAAAAAAGAGAAATGGGGAAATTCTTGTATTTAAGAGCTTGTACATAAAAATATCTCCTACAACCGATGCAAATCGCGCGATGCCTCCACGAATACCGCCTCGGCTGACAGCTCAATGCTGCAGGGCTTCAATTGAACAGTCTAGCCCTTCGTCGCTTGTTGGACTGTTCGGTGCGCTCTCCATCCAGACCCGAAGCGCCTCAATCCTCGCAAACCTATCCGATAACCCTGGCGCCTATCATAAACGTATTCGTCTTGGTCGCGGTCCGTCTTCAGGAAAGGGAAAGACGTCTGGAAGAGGTCACAAGGGTCAAAAGCAGCATGGAAAGGTGAAGCCGTGGTTCCAAGGTGGTCAGACACCTTTGATTGTCCAGAGGGGAAGACTTGGATTCGAGAATCTGTACGACTTAGTTCCCTTGATATTCTCACAATTATGCTCTTAACTAATTAATTGACAGTCGTGCACCTGTCATGTCCGAAGTGAATCTCGACAAACTTCAAGATTGGATCGATGCCGGCCGCATTGACGTTACGAAGCAGATCACACCAAAAGAACTAATACAGTCCAATCTTGTCGGGTCGATCAAGGATGGAATCAAGCTATTAGCGAGAGGAGCAGACTCGTTAAAGCAGCCGATAGACATTGTTGTCTCTCGAGCCTCGGCTTCGGCGATTGATGCAGTAGAGAAAGCCGGAGGAAAGATCACGACACGATACTACACCAAACAGGCCATAAAACGACTGGTTGAGGGCAAGAGCTTTCACACCGAGAAGCCTTTACCAACAGGCTCAGAACACGTGGAGCCGGTTCTAGAGGAGGTCCGGAAGAAGGGGTTCTCCTACAGATTGCCAGATCCAACATCGCGTTGGGATATCGAGTATTATCGTGACCCTGCACACCGAGGATATCTAAGCCATTCACTACAACCAGGCGAGTCGCCTAGTTTGTTCTTCAGAGTGCCGCCTGCGCAGCTTTCCAGGACACAGAAAAAGCAGAAGGGTGCCAAACAAGAGGAAAGCAAACTTTGGGAGAAGTTGTAGTAATATGCTCGTCACATTTGAAGAATGTATCATATTGTACTACACTCGAATATATCGTCATGAACTTCTGCTAACTTTGATACTTGCTAACTTGGAAATACAATGGGATCTGTCAAGTTATGAATAAGGGAACCTCCTCTATATATGTATTCCTTAGAGCACTATCATGGCTGGGTCTTGTGTGATGCCTATGTATGTACCTCATGTTTGAAAAGCTTCTTTCCAGTGGCTGTGGTACCTCTTTGGCAATTCTGGTGCTGTAGGTACCTGGTAGTGACTACATGTACCCAAAACTTAAGTGCATTTTTAGTGTACAGGGATGAGATGAATGTGCCCCTGCTATCCTCAGCTCCGCACTTGCAGCCAGTGCTGATCCATCACGTCCCACCTGTCCCACCTGTGCTCCCCAGGCGTTTCAGCGCAGGCATACAGGCATAGCTCTCTCCGAGTCAAGGCGCTGGCGTGTGTAGTACAAGACTACCCGTTCACGGCTTTCGTAACACTTGAGTTCGACATTGATCTCACTACACCTTTTCTTTCTTGTTCTCTAGGTACGATTTTGACTACGTATGCAGTTCTGTCAATTCCTCTAGCTGTGTCATTTCATTGTCCTGCATCCTCAATTGCCTGCATGGTTCATTTGGTCTAGTTCAGGTTTTGCGAATCTATTACGACACCCTATAGCTTTTAGGCAAGCTTGCGATCGTCCTAGAATCCGCCGATCAGCGTACTTCAGTTCACGATAGCAGATAATCCCCTCGGGAAATCAAAGGAATGTCCCTCTTTGGCACCTCTCCTCCAAACGAATCCTCGTCTTCCGTTGATCCAAGCATGGCGCGATCTCGAAACTCACTATTCGATGACGACGGACCTATGACTCGGTCGACCTCGGACACACTCTTTAATGATGACGATTTCGGGGGTAGTGGTGCCGTCTCGCCATGGGATATGCCCACACCAAGAAAACAACAATCTCGTGCTGATCTTCTCCGGAGGTTGCTTGATGGTGTCGAGGTGCCGGACAGTTATGTCGAAGCATTTGATAAAGCCGTGCAAGAAGACGGCAACGGCGGCAAAGTCACGTCCTCAGGAGTCACAAAGACGCTTGCTGCTGCTAAATTAGGCGCTGATGACCAGGCACAAATAATGGGAATACTTGCACCTGGTGGAAACCTGGATTCAATTGGTCGTAACGAGTTTAATGTGTTGATGGCTCTTATCGGTCTTGCGCAAGAGGGTGAATCAGTGAGCCTGGACGGAGTTGACGAGCGAAGACGCAGTAAGTTAAGCAATGCTTTTTTTATACACCATTCCATTTTCCCCTTCAATCTTAACTTGATATTTATTGCCCTGTTTTCTTTCATTTGTTCACCTACTTAAACGAGTCACATTTGTCGTCCAATGGGCTGGCATAGCTTATCGTAACTTCGTTGCTGCGCTACCCTGTGCATCATCTTGCGGGGACATTTACGTTATTCGCCGAAAAATTACATCTACTAATAAAACAACCACTTACAAACTGTAGACTTGCCGCAACCTCAATTATTGTCGTCATCTATCAAGAAGCCTATCTTTCCAAACGCATCAGAACTTGCCGCGAAACCACCCCAACGACCTGAATCCCCACCCGCGCCATTTACTTCCCAGTCCCGAGCTAGAAAGCCATCTATGGATGGTCCCGAGGACGACCCGTGGAGCTCTTCGGATCTCCACAGAAATCACAATCATAGCGACACGCTCAAGACCAACGGTACAAACCATACAAACCACGCTGACGCGAATGTGAATGTGAATGGAAATGGCTACGGTCATTCCGATGCTCCCGACATGCATTCACGTACAACCTCGAACTTTACTACTGGTACCGTAGGTTCAGCTGGCGGCGCTCCATCCCAATCTGTTGGTGGCTCGGTATCTTCGAATCCGGGCGGCTGGGGACATTTCGATGGAAACAATGCTGGAGGCTTTGGCGAATCTTCGAATAATCCAACAAATCCCTTTGGTGGCGCAGGAAATGGAGAAGGTCGTGATCCAGGTACAAACCCTATCGTTAGCCATACTCGAACTATTAGTGGTGGTCGAACTGGCAGTGCGGTTGAGGAGAACATCGTGGTCGCGCTCATGCCGGAGAAAGAAGGCGTATTCCTGTTCCAGCACCACAATTATGAGGTGACAAGTTCGCGACGAGGGAGCAAGGTGATTCGCAGATATAGCGATTTTGTGTGGCTGCTTGACTGCCTACACAAGAGATATCCATTCCGAGCACTGCCCCTACTTCCCCCCAAGAGAGTCGCCGTCAATGGAAACCACCTCTCCAACGATGGCGCATTCATCGAGAAGCGAAGACGCGGTCTAGCTAGGTTCTTGAATACGCTTGTCCGACATCCTGTACTAGGCCAAGAACAGCTTGTGATAATGTTCTTGACTGTTCCAACGGTATGAACCAAACAGTGTTGATGACGTTATATATGATGCTAACAACCTGCAGGAACTTGCAGTGTGGCGTAAACAAGCCGCGATCTCAGTGGTAGACGAGTTTGCGGGCCGACCGTTACCCCCAGGCCTTGAAGAATCCCTGCCATCCTCGTTGGAGGAGCTTTTCGAGCGCACTAGACAAGGCGTCAAGCGTTCCGCTGAATTATATATCTCAACTTGTAACATCATGGACCGTCTTGTCAAGCGGAGCGAAGGTGTAGCAGCTGATCATGGGCGTCTGGCTATGTCACTTACGAGTCTTACCGAAGCGAGCGCGGACACCTATGCGACAGACACGAGCGATGTGCCTCTCTTGAATGACGGCTTGGTTGCTATGAGCAAGCACTTGCAAACGGCACAGAGCCTTATGGAAGATGAAAGCAAGGCATGGGATGCAGGCGTGCTAGAGGATCTGAAGAAACAGCGTGATGCTTTGGTCAGCATCAGAGACCTGTTTGACCGAAGGGAGAGGCTGGACAAGGACAACATCCCATACCTGGAACGAAGGATTCAGAACAATGAGACGAAGCTTGCTGCCTTGCGTGCCAAGCCAGACGGAATGGTTAAGTCGGGTGAGATAGAAAAGGTTGTCGAAGCTATCATCAAGGTTCGTTTCTTCCCAACCCTACATCAAAGTAATCTAGGATTGTTATGGTATTTGAATATTAACCTGCAGAATAGGACAAGGAATCTATCGTCAACCAGCACAACCGCTCCGTATTCGTCAAAGAATGTCTCCGCGACGAATTGATTTATTTCCAGCAAACGCAGTTCCATGTTAGCCGATGGAACCAGGACTGGGCACAGGAACGTGTCGAGTATTCAGAGATGTTGGCGGAGAACTGGCGCCGACTCCTTGACGAGCTTGAGGGCATGCCACTTGGCGACTAGAATTCTCGACAAGATATGCGTATGGCTAGGGCTAGGACGACCACCACGACCACCGCGACTACGACTAGGATTGCTGCAGCAGACGAGGAATTAGGAGAGTGGATACACATTGAGGAGGATGAATCGTTGCATCTTGGCGACTGAGACGTTAGGATGACGCGATACTAAACTGCATGCATTTCTATAGCGCCTTGTAGAGTGTATCCCCCCCTTTGGAGTTGATGAGGCTGCATACTATACTCTTTTTCTTTCCTTTTTCTTTCCGGTGTCCTGTACAAGGAGACGAGCATATTTGAGGAGGAACACGAGGTTGCCACGATACCCTTCTTTCGTTTCCAATTGCATACTAGTAATAATCCCTTTGTATGGTAGCAGTCGCGCCGTCTACCTATGTAGTTAGACATGGCTATGAGATGGAGACATGCTGAGAGTTGAGGGAATGAGAAAGGGAATAACAAGGGAAATAATAGCTATTCTGAGACAGAATGCTTGCTTAATGACAGTGTTATTTGTGAATATACGAGGTTAGGACCTAAGGCAGCTAACTAGTGCAGTGGGTTTGTGACAATTTTTGTGAATTTAAAATACGTTATTTGTACTCTAATGAGTTAGTTGTTCGAGATGCACCTTTCTTTCCTTTTCACATTCTTAACGACCCACTCCTTCCCGTAGATGCCTTTTAAAAGGAACAATGTACGGTTATGTAGGTCTGTGCTACTGTGCAGGGATTCCTTAGACGCGGAAAGCGACGTCTAGTGTATATATGTACTGATGTATGTCACAATCGAGGTGTGACCCCACCACCGAATGTCAATTCCAAACTCCAGTAACTCCAAGAACCTTACATCCCTACATCCTTCCAACTCTTTTAGGCTTGCACAAGACTCTAGCAGATAACTTACCCATTTCCTTAATATCATAAGCAACGGAAATCCTCACGACTACGTATCTCCGATTTACCCCCAACCCTCCCGCGACCCGACCGTCTTCGTTATCGCTCCTCTCTACGTCACAACCCCTCCCGTTCGAGTCCAATCGCCGAAGCAGCGCGCTACCGTGGAATCGCATCGAGCGCACACATATACGAGAGACAAACAAGTCGGAGGGTTCTCGAGTACATACTACTGAGAGCTCTCATTTATAACTAGAGGAAACCAGAAACCTAGTTGAACCTTTTCTAGGGACTACGGGATCAACAGCTGATCTGTAGCACACATCCTATCAAGATGCCTCTATCGCCAACCCAACGGTCGGCGATCTCTAGCTTTGTGTCTATAACTGGAACTACCGACAAGGTTGCTACGAGAGTACGTCTTCCTCCCTCTGTTCCTATACTTCCTTAGGAATGCAGCGCCCAAGTTACTGTATTTTGCTATCCTTCATAGCATACAATACCTCCACTCATTTTATCGTTGCAGAGACGATCTCGTGCTAACCTGTTGGCTTATATAGTACCTCAAGAACTCGGGATACAAAGTGAACGAGGCCGTCGATACGTAAGTGGAGTTTCGTGTCTCTGTTGTCTCCTCCATAATTTCCATATAGCGCCCAAACGGGTTGCCCTACACCTCTCGGCACTGGTGAATGGCCGATATGTTGAATGCGGTCTATTTGGAATAGAAGCAAGATCATGGCGTTGTAACGCCTGATGTGGAACCCATTTGGAACTGGCATGACAACCTCCTACACGTCCAAACGGAGTTAGGTGGTGAGATGTACGCTGTGGCCGGTAATTAGTTGCCGTCATTCCTCTTAGTAGCTGGAAGGTCTTTTTGGTTGACCAGATGATGCGTTGCTCGGATGTATCTTGCACAATGTAGATCGCGTTGAAGTCATGTCACCTTGTCTTGCATCACTAGCTTTTTATCCTGCTCAAGTTCCCTCTCCTAGTCACACATCTTGTGAACCTCACTTGTGTCTCGAAATGTCATTTTGATCTATGATGCTAACTACTGATTTTCAGGTACTATCAGACCAACGGTGGCACATCAACCCCACCGGCCAAGGATTCACAGTTGAATAAGCTGTTTGACAGTCTGAGAAGTGAGTTGAGCTAATCCTCATTTTTTTTTTTTTTTTTTTTTTTTTTTTTCATTCACGCAGCTTGCTGACTTGGGACAGATGAGCAGGAAGACGCGAAGGACACACTCGGCGCGGATTCGTCCATGGCATACCTAAATGCCATTGGTGTTGATCTTGAAGGAGCCTCACTATTCCTTGCTATGGAACTCGTTCAAGCTCCAACCATCGGCGAGATCACTCGAAAAGGTTTCGTGGAGGGTTGGAAAGCTCAACCGGGGTAAGTCCTATCCTCGTACCCATCTTATTTAGCATGATTCTTGGTTGGAGACTCGAGAATCTGGCGGATAGTACATGGCAATACCGTTTGCTTAACCTCTTTCAACATTCCTCAGATTCAACTCAAACTAATGCTAGATGAGATGTTTCTACTGTTCGGCAATACAAAACTAACTGGCTGCAGGGTCGACGCTAAGATAGAGTCTCAGAAGCAATACTTCAAGCGTCTCGTCGACTCTTTGTCCAAAGACCGGGCTCTATTCCGCAAAGTATATAGATACGCGTTTGTGGTCGGAAGAGAAGGGGATCAAAAAGCACTTTCCCTGGACAACTCAATTCTGTATTGGGAAATGCTATTCAAGAAACCTGGCCAGCTCTGGGTCGGAAGCGCAGCAGGCATCGACTGGCTAAGCGAGTGGATTACGTTTCTGCGCGAGAAGTGGACTCGTTCCGTCAACCGCGACATGTGGAATCAGACGTTTGAGTTCGCAGTCAAGAGCACAGAGGACGAGTCCCTTAGCTTCTGGAGCGAGGATGGTGCTTGGCCGGGAGTCATCGATCAGTTCGTCGAGTGGTACCGAAAGAAGTCGATGATGGACGTCGATGCTTAGCCTGCTGCGATTGCACTTTGCATGTTGGCCCGCTCGAGGTAGCCGAATCATGATGCATATCACAGGTCGACACCATTATGATAAAGGAAGGAATTATATGAGCCTCACCTAGATACCTACGTGCTTTAGGAGGCATTGTTTTTCGACATGGACATGACGAAGGGCAAGATACCGATACGTCATCCGATGATTCGGAGAATTGATGATATTAAGAAGCAAGGAAGGGGAAGAGACATTACGGAATTGTTAGCGGGCGTTTTCGCGTTTGCGCCTACGTGCCTACGTGAGAAGAGATATTGCTGCAATGACGAATGCAGAGGCAGCCATGGACAGATGAGGATATGTAGATAAGTAGTAATATACGTCTTCTGAGCATTCACAAACGACTTTTCGGGATCTGATTCTTTAAGGACACGGCATTATCTATTGCACTAACATATTTGATTATGATAAGCGAATTCCCTACCGTACCTATACCTAATAGTGAAGAGATCCAAGAATGGGCGGTTAGAAATAAGGGGCTGGCTGAGCCTGCGATGTTGGACTTCACAAGCATGTGCTCCCCTTTATTGTAGAGACTTGGAGTGAAAGAAGGCAGATGAGCAAGGAAAGTGAATTCACCTTGAAGCTACCTAGCTATGACTGATTGAATTAGAGACGTAGGGACGTACAGTCTTTTTACTCTGCAAAAAAAAAAAAAAAAAAAAAAAAGGGGTGGCAGGCTGTAGATATTTGAGAAGTGCTATATTACTCGTGTCTTGGGAATAACCATGGCTGGATTTACTGCAATGGATCTTGGGGTTCCGCCCTGCTATGACTGACAGGTATACTAGGCACTCGGTGTCATAACCGCTTTGTGATACCACATAGGGTCGACACTAGACATGAGTATGGAATAACGGCGTGTCATATAAGTCTGATGGGCTTTCGGTGTGTATGGGTGTTCATCTATATTTTTGTATGATATCGTATTTGTACAGCAGATCAGCAACTAGATCGGTAAATCTGTGCTGTCTGACCTTTCTTTCTATGTCCCAGCTTTATGTCGTTGTCGGTATCTTCCATAGAGCGAGATAACTCCTCGCTGCTGCTTCAACAAGAAGAGTTCTTGTGGGCTCGTGGAGGTAGCCTAGCCTCGTGTAGGCTCAGCAGCCCAAGCAAATACACACGCCATCGTTAAGCCTCGCCTCGGGCCGAACCAAGCCTGAGTAAAGACTCCGCCTATGCCTATTCCTATTCCTATCGCACACACCGTCGGCCCTAACCGGACCACTCCGGCGCTCCGAACCGGCTCATGGTGCCCAATTTCCCGTCTCCCAACTTCACACTCGCGTGCCGGATCATGCGCGGGTCGAGCGCCAACATGTTCCGCACGGCCTGCTGCGTCTGCACGCTGCTGTCGAACCGCATGGCGAAGTAGTGGCCGGAGTGGTGGCGCATCTGGTGCACGCTGGTGGCTTTGGGGAGGAGGAAGACCCCCCAGTTCGATATCCCCCGGATGACGCCTTTTTGCTGCAGGATGAGTTGGCCTGCTGTGAGGACGATTCTGCGGTTCTTGGGTTAGTAACGACTTCGGGAGGGTTCTCTTGTGTATTTTCTTGATGTGCTGTGGCGTGGCGTGGCGTTGCATGCGGGTGGAAAGGGCTCGGAAGGCTTTGTTTGCGTGATGGGGGTGGTAAGGACGTACTCTTTCACCTCGGCAAGATTGCCGGGTCGAACCTGTTACTACTATTAGCACACAAACTTTCTCTATATCTGATAATTAACCTAGCAGCGCAACTCACAATTCCAATTAGCTCGTACAGCATCTTGTCGGCAGTTGCTCACATGGAGCGCGAGGAAGATGGGTCTAATCTGTGGGCTGCCGACCGTACTTACTGCCGTATCGAATGGATAAGGGGGTCGAATTGGTGGTAATCGCGCGCTTCGATGGTGTTGGCGTCGGAATTGCTCGTCTTGAAGAGTCAATTCCAGGATCGATAGCAAAGTTGCGAACCGCGATAATCGATAAGGTCGAGTCGGGTGTGCTGGGATTGAATTTTAGTGGGGTCCGATCCGGATCAACTTTAAATGGTCCCTTCCGGCTTAGGTAACCCAAAGTCGAGTCCAACAAGGTGGGTACCTAGGTACATAATCTAAACCGGGTACAGGGCCGAACCAACGACGTCTACAACAACCGGAACTTCCAAGGTTCATTCGTGTTACGAAGGTATATCTAAAAGAAGATTAATTGGGTTGCCAGTGTTGTGAAGACTTTCAAATTTAGATATATGACTCCAGGAACTCGCCCAAACTAACATGAACAACTACCTATCTACACAGGTTCCCCAGAACTGAAACCATGCGTAAGATACCTGAGAAAACGGAGAATGAGACGGTTCTGTTGTCTCTCAATTGCCGATATGCACGGGATAGTCTGGTATCCTCGTCTCATCCTCTTCAGCCACTCAAAACTAGTATCATTCATCGTCGTGACATTGCAATTTCTCGACGTCATCCTCCTTCTGTAACCATGGGCCCAATGCTTGGTCTTCTTGGAGCTGTCTACTCCAGGAGGTCGCCGGAGCTCGATGGACCCCGATCGGCCCTCTTTAGAAGGCTGAAAATTCCAAGCGAAATGTTTCGCTGGACTTGTTACCGGTATATCGATTATTTTCGTCCCTGTCGGACGAGGTCTATTCTTTTGAATATAGTGTCGATTCCCATCAAGGGTCCCTTGTCCTTGATTTCGGCCTGTAGTTGTAGCGACTAGGGCCTTGCAGTGGCCGGTTCCTAGAATGCCACTGCCTTTGTTGCATTTGTTAACTGTCTAATAGTTTAGTGCTTCCCTGAAGGATATATGCACATGAAGGCCATAGAGTATCATATAGGGGACTATCCCCGATTCGGTGAGCCCAAGACTGTCTATTAAAAGAGGTTGAGATTGAAGAAGTACAGGTTGAGCCGAGCCGGGCCGAGGCCGAATATAGGTTGCGGGTGGCCCCGGTAGACACAGACCCGGCCCTAATGGAGGCCGGCGTCCCTAGTTTGCGGCCGTTTAAAGGGGCAAATGCCGTCGTGACTGTTGGTCCGGAAAGGCGCCACCATAACCAGTATTCCAAGAAAAGACCGTTCCCTGTATGCAATTCCCAAGATTCACCGCTCAACATCGCCGACAAACCGGAAACTAAGTCCCTTAATAGTCTCCCCGTTTGCGAACCGGATCTCGCACCGGACCACTTCGTACTTGTCCGTCTCGTAATAGCTGGAGACATTCCTCTTGATCCCTGTTCTTGACAAGGAATGCCTGGCCCTGGACCACTTCTCTGTCGTCGAAAGCGTCAACTAGCGCTTTGTATTTGCGCCCCCCCCCCAAGTCTTCAAGACACCGCGAGCCACGCTTGCAGCGTGGTATGATGGTTCGCAACCCAAGAGGCGCTTCAGGACAGCCGCATCTCCAAGGGTTCCGTAGAAAAAGTACCACACTGGATACTCGTCCTGAGCGTGTGCTGCTCTAGGGTCAGCATGGGGTGAGTCGAGACGATGCTGAGGCATAGTGGTGTCGACGCCTAAAGTAGGATATGCCGAAGTCGACGATAAATCCTTTTCCGCCTTCGAGTATCGGATGAAGGTAGGTTGGAAAAGCGATCCTCAGCGGGCGAGGTCCTGGAGAAGCCTCTCCTTAACCCCTGCGTCGACTTTGCAGACGGCTGCGGTTTCGCCCCAAGTTGTCCGTGTCGCCCAGTTCAGGAAGAGCTTCGTTCAGATCGGCGGCTGATTTCACTTCCTCCACTTTGCCGAAAGGCCCCCTCGAGTTTTAGTAAGTAGATTCGGGGCTTGGCCTTGCTGGAGACCTTCAGAGGACTGGGCTAGTATGGGCAACCAGGGAACAGAAATGCTCGTATGCCTCTTTGTCGTCCCCTTGGGCCTCTTTTTCTAAGCGGACCATCTCCCAATGCGAATCTGTGACCAGGTCTCGAGAGAGATCGGATCTGTGTTCTTCGATCTTTTGTGCCGCTTGGGAGAATGAGTACCCAAAGAGCGATTGCCATCTCTTGATGGAGGCGTTGTCTGGTTCTTGTTGGGCTGGTTGCCGAATGGCAACCTGGGCCATGGACTCAAGTTCGTCTAGTAGGTCCATTTCGTAGTTAGACGTGAATATGATAAACTGTTGGTCTTTGTTCGGTGTTGAGAAATTCTGTGATATATGATGGTTGAGGAGGTTTTCGGGCTTGTTAGTGTTCGAGTAAGGTAGTTGGAGGACATCTCCCTCATGAGGGAGGAGAGGAAGATCATATGAGTTTCAGATTGCTTTTGGAGATAGCTACTTGACAATACCTAGAGTTTGACTTTACCTTGAGAGATGTGAGCGACTACTAAACATTCTCAACGCCACCAAATCCAGGCGCGACTAATTGTATGGCATGGCAATATAAACAAAGCATGATTCGACATCGCACAAGTTATACGTACCTACCTAGGTAGGTAGATATGAATATAAGTAACTACAGCCTTAGAGTTATACTTATCACTATATTATGCTTTAGAAAGAGGGTATCGACTCAACTTAACCTAACAGCTTAGACTTGAGTCCTGTCTTTTAAGTCTTGTCAATTGTTAATACATTATCTACTCTAAGTCATTACCTTATATAACAATAACCTCGCAAAAACAATAATATTCACTCAACCCCATATACCGCTCAATTGAGACTAACTCCTCCATCTTGCATGGGAACCCGCATCCTGCCGTCTTGGCTTCCGTACCTGCGCATGTACCTTACCTAGCAGGGGGGGTTAAAGCCTAGAATTGCCAATCGAGATGGGGAAAGGGGAATGGGGGAAAAAAGAAGAAAAAGAAAAATGGTACAATGCAAACAAAACGAAAAAAGCAATAGCCGGCGGGGCGAGACCACACATTTGGGGGCCACGCCGCTTCTCCCACGAGGTACCCAAGACCCCTATCTCTACGGATCTGCCGCTACTGTACGGAAGATTTCACAGGGATGCCTACATGCGTATGCCAGAATGTCGGTAACATATGTGGGGTTTTCCTATCGAGACTTCATGCACGTTTCGGTGGATGTAGGCCCAACATCGTGAACCATGTAAAATCCTTCAGCCTTTCTCGCCAGCTTATTATGGGCGAAGAGATTTTTCAATATCGGGGTAATTTCAAGAATTAAGCCACCTATATAGACCTTAGTTTTTTTTTTTCCTTTAAAAAGTCAACGCAATTTCATTCAGGTATATCGTTACGCCGAACTCCTGTGCCATGAAGACCTGTCTATGCAGTTCGCGTGATGTGAGGTAGTGTACAATCTCCCAATCGGAGAACGAGGTGATGTGAATACGCAACAGAACAGGTGAGATCAGGCCCTGTCTGTACAAATACATAGTCGGTCGAGAGGGGGGCGTTGCCACCTTATACGCCTCTCTTCCTGTCGCAATCCTTCGCGGATGCTTGATCTTTCTTATTAGCCTGGGAAGCAGCTTGTCCCACCCTACCACCCTTTTGCCCTTCCCTTCGTCCGGCCGATTTTTCCGCCCTGCCAATTCATCCATGATGGTATCCGGTGAAAAGAAAATAAAAGTACAATGAAAAGCCTCCTAAATCCTTGCGGTGTTTCTTTATTAGGTGCCAGTGCAATCAGGGGAGGCTTCTGATGCCAGCATGGTGTCACATATCGGGTCGGGTCTAAAAGCAGTAAAACAAAGTCGAAAGGAGAAAGTCATGACGAGCGTGGTTGTGATGATGGGGTAATGGTGTCGACTGACACGAATTTAGACATCCGAATCTTCGTTAGGCAACGCCTCGGACTCCATGGTATCCCATGCGTGCTCGAGTGACTCACTGTACATATGCTATTAGCTACAGATCTTTGAGACTGTTCAAACATAACAAATGGTATTGTACTTACCGAGTGCTCTTTACGAGCTTGATGCCCTTCTTCTTCGAGAAAGCGAGGAACCGCTTCTTGGTTCGCTCTCGCTTAAAGTAGGCAAGGACATTCCCACGGTTCTCATCCGTGATTACTACCATGATCTTGAGACTATCCGAGGCGTATTGGATCTCCTTCATCTCTTCAATTGACATGTTAAAGTCAATAGGTTTCTGATAAAAGCCCCAGGTGACCTTCGGATACACATCTCGCAGCACTTGGTGGTGGAACATGCTCTTCTCCGGGGTCCATGTCCAGTACTGGGTAACTCCCGTACTAGTAGTCAAGTCTTTGGTCTTGATCTGGTACACTCTGAAGTCAAGATGCATGATCCGACCCGCCGAGAAGGAGTCATTTGATGTCCAACCGCTGTAGTCAAGGTCGTCATCCTGCGGCGGTTCTGACGCAAACCCAGGCTCGATACGCTGACGCTTCTGTAAGCGAGGAGTCACGGGTTCGAGATATTCCCCTTGCGGTTGGTCAGGTCTTCCCCTCTGTATATTTTTGACATCCGGTGTGTCCTCAGGATCGACCTGACCAATGGAGCGGCGAGCTTTACGTCGTCCAGAACTTCCTTTCTCCTGCTTGATCTTCTTAGCCGCGGCTTTGTCGGGATTCTTGTCGTTCAGCTTATAACCGGACGGCCTCCCAATGTTGCCGAATCCATGCTTTTCTCTCAAGATCTTCAAGCTCGCGTCATGGTAGAGATCATGTGTGGTTTTGGATAAGCTAAACTTATCACCTTGTGCCTCAGAGAGATCATACATGCGCTGACGGAGCCATTCAAGAGGCGTCACATCCAGGTCGAACTTCTTCAACTCCTCATGAATGTTGACCAACCGGAACATCGTATCGTAATTGATGAACGTCTTGTAGAACTTGTTCATCATCTCCTTGCCCACGAACTGGTAGGGGTGCCACTTCCCATCTCGAAGGAAGTCGATAATGGCCTGACCTCGGTTGACCTGGCGATTGGCAAGGAAGACGGTGTGCCGTATGGCTTCAGGATCTCGTCGAAGGTTCTCTAGCTTGTCCTTCCACTTGTCGAGTTGTGGCTGAATGATATCCTGCAGCGACTCCCACTCCGGATCCCAGTATGGATGACCCTTGTCAATGCGCTCGAGGGGAATACCGGCAAACATCGCAGGCTCAGTCATCACTACACCATCATCCTTCATAACCAACCTGTCGCGAGTGATTGGTCGGATATCGCTAACTGGCGTCGCGCTTTCTCTGGGGGGCACAGAACCCTTTGCACTCGGCAATGATTTTCGGCCGGATGAGGACTTGGTCTTGGCTCCACCGGACAGCTCAGAGTCGGCTAGAAACACAAAATTAGCGGATAGGAAGTAGTAAGATATAAGAGTAGAACTTACATAGTTTTCCATTCTGCGAACGGGGTATTCCGAGGAAGCTAGGTAGGCTGTGTCGCTGCTTAGGCTTAATAGGCCTATCCTTCGCACGACCTGCAAGGTAACCCTCAGTCGCAGTCGCATTCGCATCCGTCTCGTTAGACGCGCCGTTCGAGGCCATACCATTCAGAGCTGGGCCGGGACGAGCGCGACTTCCACCACCGCTGCGCAGAGGCATGGCCCTACCATTGATGGACTCAGCTTCATCTACCGGGTTGTGGTAGATACTGCTTAGAAGATTGCCCGGGTCTGCCGGCGGCTCTTCCTCCTCGTCGCGGCGACCACGTCGTCGCGTACCATTGATGCTAGTCCATCCAGCTCCATTCGCTTGCGGGGGCATATCGCGGTTAGATTGTCGGCGGCCACTGCTGCTGCTCTTAGGTCTCGCATTTTCCTTGGTCGCATCTTCACCTTCGCCTGCATGCGCCACCCATTTCTCCTGCGCTCGATCCTCCTCCTCACGTTCAGCCATAACACGAGCTGCGGCCTCCTCGAATTCGTGAGCTAGTTGCTCTTGTTGATGTTCAATGCTTGCGATGTTTCGCGTGACATTGTCTAAGTCAAGCTCGAGCTGTGCCTTTTTGTCGTACAGTCCCACAAGGTGGCTTCTCATCTGATCTTGATGATCAGCGTAGTCTTGGGCGCGCTGAGCGTCTTCTCGGTTTCGGAGTTGCTTCTTCATCTCCCAATAGCTCTTGCCATCCCCGCCCAGGTCCTCCCGAACACCAGGTTCCTTCTTAGCGGACATGACGCCAACTCTGTATAGGTCCACCTAATGCTTGTTGCAGCCTTCACTTGCTATATAGCAGAGGTTAGCAGATATTGTCCGAGTAAATCACCAATTCTCTCAAAGAGACGATTTAAAAGTGTAAGTGTGAAGTCAAGTCAAAGATGGTGACTATCGACGAGAACCTCGGTCGGTTTCAGTCAGTGATAGTGAGGTATAGGTCATACATACATACATAGGTGTAAGTCCTATGTAGGTAGACATATGTTGGATTACCTCAAATGAACGGGTCAAATAGGCTCATTCAGGTCGCAGGAAATGAAATGACGACAAGATGGTGTCTGAAGGTATAAACAGGACAGGAAAAAGGGAAGTGTGCGAAAGAAAGGCGAAAATAAGGCAAGACATGTATGATATGGAATGGTATAGTCATAGTGGGGGAGATGCGGGTCGCATTATAATATGTGGATAGAGAGGGAGGTAAGGGTTTTGTTAGGGGAAAGAAGCATGAGCAAAGGGAGGAAGTGATGAGAAGGAATATTCGATTATACTTACCAGTCTAGAAGACTCTTCAAAGTAGAGTGTGGGAATAGAGATTGTCGAACTAGGTTAAGTTCGTTGGTTCATCGAAGAGAAGAAAACCAAGTTTCTGAATGAACTGTTAGACAACCTTATCCGAGAGCTGTTGGTGGAAATAGAAAGTGCGGGTGTTAGAAAAGTTGAATAGCAAGTTGTGTGTGTGATAAGTATCACCAGATGTGGGAGATGGGATGTGTACAGTAGAAAAGGCTATCAGACGTGTATTGAGTGCGGGTGGCGGACCTTGACGCGACAAATTGCACTAAAAAGGCAATTAATGTTGGTTCTTTAGATGGTTGACGCAGTTACCCATCACTTGGGTGATTTGTTGCATGGGAGAAGATGAGGGTGTGTGCACATTGGAGAGTATCAAAAAGGAAATAGGGAAATAAGGAAAGAAGGTGTGCAACGAAGGCAAGAGCCCAGGTACCCAGGTATACATATACAAACTTGTATTAAAACCTTAGGTATGGAGGAAGGAAAAAAAAAAGCAGTAAGGAGGAAAATAGTAAAAGGGGCGGGTGGCAGGTTGGCAGGCTCGAGACGCCAAATAAAACCGATGTGCAGATGAATGTGACTGATATACGTGTTCGATGAGATATAATAAAACACTTGCCTATAGAAGAGTCAGTAAGATGGAGCACTAAGTTAGGAAATTATTGATGACGGACCTCCAAGTGACTAATCGTATCATAAATAAAAAAAACTGCCTCTCCTTGGATGATGGTGGGATATTGCTTGAACAAGCTAGATCGAGGGAAGCACTCGCCCTTGTTGGAAGGTTCTTGTGTTTGAAAAAGGATCAGCACCAAGCAACACCAACAGTTTATACCATTAGTGAGGCAAGAGCAATAAAAGGGGAAACACGAAATCGTACAGATGCACGTTGTGATGTGGAAGAACAAGGCGGGTGCGAACTCGAGAATAACTGGGGAAGCAAAACACAACCTTTAGAGCCCCTATGCAAGCATACCATCTATGTTTAGATGCATGCTATAGGTCGAGATCGAAGGTATAACATAGATATGTGGGTGTAGTGTGGGTGCGGTGCACATGTACACTAGTACTAGGGTAATAAAATGACCGAAAAGAGTAAAGAGTATAGGGAAGGTATGCAGAGCGTATGTTATAGTCATAGGGTTAACAGTACTTAGAAGAGAATATGATATTCGACATACCTTTTGGAAGTAGTTACGGTACTGATCAGTGATAGAGACGGTAGAGACAGTACTGTAATGGTGGGTATGGAATCTTGGTCGCTGGTACCGAAAATAAGGGTGAGTTATGTTTAATTAGGTATTCGTATGCTAGACGAATCGAATAGTCTTAGTTGACCCGATCCAAACCAATAGTCGGAATCGGATGTGGTCGATCTCTCCAAGTTTGGGTCCCCGTTTCGAGCAGGCCTGTTCGATGCGGCTCCCATTTACAGGGTCCCGGGTAAGAAACTTGTGGTGCGATGACGGGTATTCGGGGACAGTATGTTGTTCTGTCGATGGTGAGGATGCTGATGATGTCCAGCCTCGCAAAAGAGAGGTCTTTCCCCCCCTTAGCCGAAAAAATTCTTGTTTAGGAGGCTTACTGCGCGCTGCGCGCTGCGCCCTTGTTGGATCTGCTGCGTTTAAAACGATGACGACGATGGCAGTTCCAGATGCTGGTAGGTGATGCGCGTTGGAGAAACGCGCCGGGGGGTCTCGATGGACCTGACGATGGGGCTTGGCAGGGTGTAAGCTGGAAAGGAAAAAAGTGATAGAGTGTAGAGGGCTTGCAAATTTGGGGAATTATACCTTGAGGTTAGGTAGAATGCGCAATCATATGCGGAAACATGGGAGACAAGGGTTGCTATCCACTAGCGTCGATGGGCATAGAATAGTCAACCAGATCTTGTTTAGACCGGATATATTTATCGAATTAGAAACCACTCAGGCGCGACTGTTGACTGTTGAGAGTGCGCAAGCGACCTTGACTGACTCGATGAATGATAGTAAAAAGCCTGAAAATAATAAAAAGTGTGTGTGGAAAGGTTCGTTTGGGAATAGGATTAAATGTAATGAGGTAGTGAGATAGTAAGGTAAGTGCACCTAAGGTTTGCATTCACTAGAAACTTTCAGTCAGGTCAATTTGGTTGGGTGTTATGTTGGTAGGCAGGAGGTAATACACCAAGTGGCTTTTTAATACGGTGCCTATAATGTATTTCTACCTTGCTATAAGTAGCTACTTCAAGTAGAGGAAGGTACGTTACGTACATGTATATAGTGCATACATACATCACTTCAATGTTGCCTCTTTCCCTTAGTGATATCCACGGTGTCTACGGTAATCCATATCAATAAGATAGGCAAGTACATGTATACACTATACACGCTGTGCAGGGCACTGGCCAGGCATTGACCACGGCACTGTGACTAGCCTCAACATTCAATGAACATTTTGAATATTCCCACGGTTCTATCCTATTCCATTCTACATACATACGGTATTGCAACATGTCACTAATGAAGCATTCATCTTAAATGATACGGAACCCTTTTTTTAATAGTAAAGACAGGGATATCATTTCTCCCATTCTTCCTTTTTTTAATAGATTACATTCAAATTTTTCTTTTTTTCCTTCTAGGTTTCCTTTTTTTAGAGATACATACATCATAGGTAAGGGGAAGCTGGACAGTAGAAGGCGATAGGCGGCAATGCGCCCAATACTACTATAGGTACTTATTATTGGCGCGGTATGACACTATTTCTCTGACGTTTTAGGTAGAGGTCACCCATGCATTATTAGACTCGGGCCACGGGTGTGCATAGGAAACATTAAACAAACAACCAACCCACGCGAAAAGCCGCAGGTGCCAGGTCGTATGCGTGTGGTATGTGGTATGTGTATGTGTATATCTGTATGTACTCGACGGAGATGTACATGATATGCAGGTACCTTACATGCCCAACTACATCTACTACCTTACCCACCGGGGAAATAAGTGTAGTATACGAATTACGTAGATGCGCTCGTATATACAGTACCTACACATGCATACCTACCGATATGGGTACATATGTACACTTACTACGCCCCTGGCAACAATATGTAGCTGCCTACTCATATTATAGAAAGCATTACTACAAGTAGTCTCCCAAGAAACAAGGACCCTCATACCGTCATGTCATGTCATCTCATCCGTCCAAGTACTCACGTTGGTTGCGTCAAATTTGGAGAAGAAATAGTCAGACCCGAACTGACTATATGCATGATCTTGGGGGTGGAGGTGTGGAGGGGGTGAGCACTACATTAGCGCGCCGAGGAGGGGTGTTAATATTATCTTAGGGATCATTTATTAGCTCGAAATCATTTTAAGATCATTTCAAATTTTTAAATGTATATTAAATAAGCATATAATCCTTAAGCTATTATTTAATATAATAATATTTTATTAATTAAAATAATATTATATAAATAATAATATTTTATTATAAAAGTATTTTATATAATATTAATTATAATAATGTTTTTTATTTATTAAATAAATAACTTAAATATTATTTTATTTAATAAAATATAAATTTATTTTAATATAATATTTTATTTAAAATAAATTATTTTTAAAATTATTATATACTTTAAAATAATATTTTATTTAAAATTTTATATTTATTAAAATATTTTAATATAATTTTAATATAAAAAAGTTAATAAAAATATTATAATATAAAATATATTAATTTAACTTTTAATAATATTAATAATATATATATAAAGTTATTATATATAATTTTTATAATATTTTTAATATATATATAAAATATATAAAGTAAATTATTATTTTAATATAAAATTTATATAATTTATTAATATATAATATAATTATTTTAATTTTTTAAATAAAATATTTAAAATTAAATATTTTTAAGTATATATATTAATGATATTTTTTATTGGTATAAAATATATATATTATATTATATTTTATTAAGTATTTTATTTTTTTTTTTTTTCTTTTTTTTATTATTTAGCTTTACTTTTACATTAAATTTTTATAACTTTTTAAAAATAAAAGTTAAAAGATTATTTATATAATTTATAAGGTTTTTATTTACTTTTTTTTTTATATTTATTATAACTTTTAACTTATATAAAATTTTTATATTATATTAAATAAATTAATATTTTTATTATTATAATAAATTTATATAAACGTTAAATTAATGGAAAAAATTTAAATGATTATATTTATAAATTAATGAAAAAATTTTTAATTTTATATAGTTTATATTAAGTTTTATATAAGTTTTAAGGTTATAAAAAATTACTAATAAATTATTAATAAATAATATTTTAAATTATTATTTTAATATTTATATATATATTATTATTAAAGTTTTTCAAATAAATCTTTAATATTTAAAATTAGTTTAAAAAAATTAAAAATCTTTATAAAGTTTTTAAGGTTAAATTTTTTTTTAAATTTGTTTTAAATTTATTTTAAATTTATTTCCTTATATAACTTAAATCTTTTATTTATTTTTTTTATATAAAAAATATAACCTTATTAAATTATAAATAAAGTTATAATAATAATAAAATATATAATTTATATATTTTAAAATTATTTAAAACTTTATTTTTTTAAGTTATTAAGTTATTTTTAAAATGTTTTTAAGTTATAAAAAAAGTATAAAATATTATTTAATTTAATTAATCTTTATTTTTAAAGGTATAATAAATAATTAAGTTTAATTATAAGTTATTTAATAATAATAAAAATAAAATATATATAAAGTTTTAAGTTAATTTAATTTAAAAAGTTATAATTAACTTTTATATAACTTTACTTATAATATTTTTATAACGCTTTTTATAAAGGTTATTAACTTATATATTACTTATGTTTAATATTTTTTAAGTAAAAATCTTTAATTTTATTTATAAAGATTTAAAGATTAAATAAATATAAAAGTTATTAATTTATAATTTAAAATGTATTATTTATTTTAACTTTAATTATATAAGTTGATTTTAATTTATTGAAAAATATAACGATATAATAAAGGAATTTTAATAAATTTAAAAGCTTTTTAATAATTGTTTTTAATTATTTACGGTTTATTAATCTTTTTAAGTTTAATTTATAGTTAAAGTTTAACTTTTAAGCTAAATTTAATTAGTTTAACTTTTAATTTAAGGTTAAATTATAGTTAAAGTTTAATTTTTAAGTTAAGTTTAAGTTTAAGTTTAATTATTATTATTTATAATAGTTAATAATAATATAATCATTTTTTTATATAGTGTAATTAAATTATATATAAGGTAAGTTAAAGAAAAAAGTATATAGTTAAAAAAGTAAAAGAAAATATTTTTATATTTAATTAAATTTTATAATTAATTTTTAAAATTTAATATAACATATAATTTAATTATAA